>VDFB02205199.1:0-151992 GCA_007258455.2 Sequoia sempervirens | reverse complement strand
AAAAATGATAGATTTGTTTGAAAAATAAAAAGCAATGGAAATAACATAGCTAAATATTTTGAATCTTTTTATGAAAAACCTAAGAAATAGGTTTTGTAGAGAATGTTGTTCTGAGTAGACCCAGATCGTCTTTTTTTCAAAAAACTAGTTTTTCACCAACATGCAAGAACCCCTCAAAAATAGGTAACAGAGGCAAGTTTTTTCAATCTTTTTATGAAAAATCTGAGAAATGGGTTTTCTAGAGAGTCTCATTCTTAGTAGACCCTGATCATCCTTCTTTCGAAAAACTAATTTTTCACCAACATGCAAGAACCTCGTAAAAATAGACCCTCCTCAAAAATAAAAAACCTAAATTGTGCTGAGACCCAATTTGCTTTTTGAAAAGTATTTTCAGATGTGAGGCTTACAATTTGTTTAGGATCTTTTTATGAAAATCTGGGAAATGTAAGTTCTTAAGTAAACCCAAATGGTCCTTTTTTCCAAAAATTAATTTTCCACCGTATTGCAAAATGCCTCTCAAAAAGAAATATATCTACGAACCATTTTTTGGGAAAATAAAAAATATGAGTTTTATAGCTACTCGTGTACTGAAGAGATTCAGATAGTCCGTTTTTTCAAAAAATAACTTGTTCTTGAAAAAGATAGATTTTTTTGAAAAGTAGAACCAGTAGAGGTAATATAGGGAATTTTTTTTAATTTTTTATGAAAAATCTGAGAAATGGGTTTTGTAGAGAATGTCATTCTGACTAAATCCAAATCATCCTTTTTTCAAAAAAATAAATAAAAAATTCACCAACATGCAAGAGGCCCCCAAAAATAGAATCTACAAAACAATTTTTTTTGTTAAAATAAAAGATATGGGTTTTATAAGTGGTCGTGTGCTAAAGAGGCCCCAGATCGTCTATTTTTTGAAATTATTTGTTTTTGAAAATGATAGATTTTTTTGAAAGTAGAAGTAGTAGACGTAACAGAGGCAAATGTTTTCAATCTTTTTATGCAAAATCTACAAAATGGGTTTGTAGAAAATGTCAATTTGAGTAGACGCAGATCGTCCTTTTTCTGAAAAACTAATTTTACATCAACATGCAAGAACCGCTCAAAAATAGAATCTACGAACAACTTTTGTTGGGAAAATAAAAAATATGGATTCCATAGGTGCTCATTCGCTGAAGAGATTCAGATCGACCATTTTTTGAAAAAATAATTTGTTCTTGAAAAAGATAGATTTTTTTGAAAACTAGAAGTTGTCGAGGTAAGAGAGGCAAATCTTTTGAATCCTTTATGAAAAATCCAAGAAATGAGTTTTTTAGAGAATGTCATTCTGAGTAGATCTAGATTTTCCTTTTTTCAAAAAACTATTTTTTTACCAACATGTGAGAACTCCTCAAAAATAGAATCGTTGTAAGTAGAACCAAATCGTCCTTTTTTCGAAAATCCAATTTTTCAGTCAACAAAAAAAGAAGGCTTGCGAAAGGCAATACAAAATACGTGCAAAAAATGGACAAGTACAATGCAATCCACAATCGTAGTCACTAAAGTTTTTCAATGGGCCGAAAAAACTCAAACACAAGTAGTTTCCCAAGTGCGGCTATAACTCAATGAAAAATGAAGATTTGCAAAATATGATAGAAAATACGCGTATAAAATGGACAACTACAGTGTAATCCACAAGCGTAGACATCAAGGTTGATCGATGGCCCATGAAAACTAAAACACGAGCGATTTACTAAATGTGGCTATAACTAAACAAAAAATGAAGGTTCGCGAAAAGCAATAGAAAATACGTGTACATAATTAACAACAACAATGGAATCCGCAATCATAGTCACCAAAGTTGATCGATGGCCCACGAAAATTCAAACATAAGCGTTTTCCTAAATTTGGCTATAACCCAACAAAAATTGAACATTTGTCAAAGGCGATTAAAAATATGCGTACAAAATGCACAACTATAGTACAATCCACAATTGTAGTCACCAAATTTGATCGATGGCCCAGAAAAACTCAAACACGAGCATTTTCCTAACTATGGCTATAACTCAATAAAAAGAGAAGGTTTGTGAAAGGCGATTAAAAATATGCGTACATAATGCACAACTATAGTGAAATCCACAATCGTAGTCACCAAAATTGGATGCGATGGCCCGCCAGAAAACTCAATCTGAGTGGTTTGGCCAGTGTAGTATAACTCAATGAAATTAAAGTTTCTCAAAGCTGATAGAAATACGTGCAAAATACCAGCTACAATGCCAATCCACAAGCGTAATTAAAGTTGATTACGGTGGCCCGTAATGAAGCAGGTGGACGGTTTTACTTTAAATCAAAGGCTATCTCAACAAAAGATGAAGGTTAATGAAAGGCGATAGAAAATACTCATATAGAATGGACAACTAGAGTGCAATCGACAATCATAGTCACCAAAGTTGATCGATGGCCCATGAAAACTCAAACACGAGCGGTTTCCTAAGTGGGGCCATCGATCAACTTTTGTGACTACACTTGTGGATTACACTGTAGTTGGGCATTCTCTACTTTTATTTTCTATCGCATTTCGTGAACCTTCATTTTTTGTTGAGTTATAGCCGTATTTGGGAAACCACTCATGCTTGATTTTTTGTGGGCCATCGATCAACTTTGGTGAGTGCGATTGTGGATTGCATTGTAGTTATCAATTTTGTACGTGTATTTCCTATCGCCTTAGGCAAACCTTGATTTTTTGTTGAGTTATATAGCTCATGTCTGAGTTTCCATAGGCCATTGATCAAATTTGGTGACTACAATTGTAGATTCCACTAATGTTCTCTATTATATATGCATATTTCCTATTGGCTTTCGTGAACCTTCATTTTTTATAGCCACATATAGGAAACCTCTCATGTTTGAGTTTTTGTGGGCCATCGATCAACTTTGGTGACTACGATTGTGGATTGTATAGTAGGTGTGCATTTTGTACACTAATTTTTAATCATCTCTGATGAACCTTCATTTTTTGTTGAGTTATAGCCGCATTTAGAAAAACGTTCATATTTGAGTTTTCCTTGGCGATCGATCAACTTTGGTGACTACTATTGAATTACATTGTAGTTTTGCATTCTATATGCATATTTTCTATCCCCTTTCGTGAACCTTCATTTTTTATTTGAGTTATAGTTGCATTTAGGAAACTGTTCGTGTTTGAGTTTTTGTGGGCTATAGGAATGGAATTTGGCGACTACCTCGATTGCACTATGGTTGCCCATTTTATGCATTAATATTTTCACCCATAAGCCTCTACATAAAAGCAATGTATTAACTGTTGGGAGTATAAGCAACATTACCAGGAAACTGCTTGTGTTTTGAGTTTTTTTATTAGGTCAGGTCAGCTTTAGTGACTTCACGGTGCCATTCCTTATAGTTATACCGTTATATGTCTGTCTTTTCTATTCGCTGCACAAGATGGCAGCGGTTTTCGTTGGAGTTATAGCGCGAATTAGAAACTACTGGTGTTTGAGTTTTGTGGGCCGGTATTGATCAACTTTTGGTGACTATGATTGTGAATTACGCCGCTGGTGTGCATTATGAGCTTGCCCATTTCCATTGCCTTCGTTGGCACCTTCAAGGTTTTGAGTTATAACCTCGGTTTTTGTTATTGCCTTTACCAAACTTTCATTTTTATTTCGCCGCCACATCGAAACCGTTTGTGTTTGAGTTTCTTGGTAGATCAACTTTTGACTACGATTGTGGATTATGCACATAGTTGTGTGCTTTTATGCATTTTTATTCAATTTGATGAAGCGCTGCATTTTTAGATTGAATTGCCGCCTTTCTGATTGAAACTTTCAAAACGTTTGAGGTTTTGTGGAATCCATCCAGATAAAATTTAGTGACTACATTATGGATTTTTCCGCAGTTGGTATTTCTATACCGCCGGTATTTTAGTGACCTCTGATTATGCATTGCACTATAGTTGTGAATTCTATATGTATCTTTTCTATCCCCTTTCAATAACAATAATTTTTCGTTGAGTTATAGCCGCAATTAGGAAACTACTCGTGTTTGAGTTTTTGTGGGCCATTTATCAACTTTGGTGACTATGATTGTGAATTGCACTGTAGTTGTGCATTATGAACGCTAATTTTTTATTGCCTTTCGTTAACCTTCATTTTTTTTGAGTTATAGCCTCATTTTTATCGCCTTTACCAAACTTTCATTTTTTGTTCACTTATAGCCACATCTAAGAAACCGTTCGTGTTTGAGTTTTCATGGGCCATCGATCAACTTTGTGACTACGATTGTGGATTGTACTGTAGTTGTACATTTTGTATGCATTTTTTAATTCAATTATGATGAAACCTTCATTTTTCGTTGAATTGTAACTGCAATTAGGAAACCACTCATGTTTGAGTTTTTGTGGTCCATCGATCAAATTTGGTGACTACATTGTGGATTACACTATAGTTGTGCATTCTATACACGTATTTTATATTGCCTATCACGAACCTTTATTTTTCATTAAGTTATAGCCGCACTTAGGAAATCGCTCAAGTTTGAGTTTTGTGGGCCATCGATCAACTTTGGTGACCTCTGGTGATAGTGGATTTATATAGTTATTTTATTTTGCGTACGCCGCATTTTAATCAGCACTTTCCGCGAATCTTAAATTTTTGATTTAGTTCTGACCGCATTTAGGAAAATGCTCATGTTTGAGTTTTCGTGGGCCATTGATCAACTTTGGTGACTATGCTTGTGGATTACACCGTAGTTGTGCATTCTATACGCGTATTTTCTATCACCTTTTGCGAACCTCCATTTTTTGTTCAGTTATAGCCGTATTTAGGAAACCGCTATTCTTTAAGTTTTCATGGGCCGCTGATCAACTTTGGTGACTACGATTGTGGATTGTACTGTAGTTGTCCATTCTGTACACGTATTTTCTATCACCTTTTTTGAACATTGATTTTTTGTTGAGCTATAGTCGCATTTAGGAAACCGCTCGTGTTTGAGTTTTCATGGGTCATCGACCAACTTTGGTGACTACCCCTGTGGATTACATTATAGTTGTTCGTTTTATACGCGTATTTTCTATCACATTTCGCGAACCTTCATTTTTTTTTTAGTTATAGTCGAACTTAGGAAACCACTCGTGTTAGAGTTTTTGTGGGCCATCAATTAACTTTGGTGACTACGATTGTGGTTTGCATTGTAGTTGTCCATTTTGTACGCGTATTTTCTATCTCGTATCATGAACCTTCCTTTTTTGTTGAGTGAAAAATTAGTTATTCGAATAAAGGACAATCTGGGTCTACTTATAATGATTCCATTTTTTAGGGGTTCTTGCATATTGGTGAAAAAGCAGTTTTACGAAAAGAGGACAATTTGGATCTACTGAGAATGACATTCTCTAAAAGACCATTTCTCAAAATTTTCATAAAAAGATTCAAACAATTCGCCTGTGTTACCTCTATTGCTTCTAGTTTTCAAAAAACTCTATCTTTTTCAAGAACAAGTTATTTTTTCAAAAAATGGACGATCTGGGTATCTTTAGCTCTCAAGCACCTATAAAACCCATATTTTTTATTTTCCCAAAAAAAATTATTTCGTAAATTCTAATTTTGAGGTTCTTGCATGTTGGTGAAAAATTATTATTTCAAAAATAGTACGATCTATGTCTACTCAGAATGACATTCTCTAGAAAACCCATTTCTTAGGTTTTTCATAAAAATATTAACAAAATTTCCCTCTGTTACCTCCATTGCCTCTACTTTTCAAGAAAATCTATCTTTTTCAAAAATAACTTATTTATTCAGAAACCAGATGATTTGGGTCTCTTGAGCACATGAGTACCTATAAAACCCATATTTTTTATTTTCCAAAAAAAAAAAATTCGTAGATTCTATTTTTTAGGGGTTCTTGTACCTTGGTGAAATATTAGTTTTTTAGGGCTTCTATAGAACTGACTAATCCAATTTTTCATAAAAAGATTCAAAATTTTTTCCTCTGTTCTATTGGTTCTACTTTTCAAGAAAAACTTATTTCTCTCAAAAAACGGACGATCTGTATCTCTTTTAAAGGTGATAGAAAATAATCTTATAGAATGGACAACTACAGTGCAATCCACAATCATAGTCACCAAATATGATCGATGGCCCAAAAAAAGTCAACCACGAGTGGTTTCCTAAGTATCACTATAACTCAACGAAAAATGAAGGTTCACGAAAGGCAATAGAAAATAAAGTAAAAGAGATGCACCTTCTGATTACGAGATTTGGGTTGCCTTTCTTGCGGTTTAGTGGTGGCGAAAACCATCTGAGTGGTTTCTAAATGCAACTCTGATTGCGATCCCGCAAGAAACCCGTCGCCGAGGATTGATCGAAGCTGGCCCGCTGAAAACTCAAATTGAGGCGGTTTTAAATGGGAGGGCTATAATTCAACAAAAAATGAAGGTTCACGAAATACAATAGAAAATACACATACATAATGGACAAGTACAGTGCAATCCACAATCATATTCCCCAAAGTTGATTGATGCCCCACGAAAACTCAAACATGAAGGGCTTCCTAAATGCGGCTGTAACTACACAAAAAATGAAGGTTCACGAAAGATGATAGAAAATATGATCAATGTAATCCCCAATCGTAATCCCCAAATGTGATCAATATCCCAAGAAAACTCAAACATGAACGTTTTCCTAAATGCGGGTATAACTCATTAAAAAATTAAGGTTCATGAAAAGCGATAAAAAATATGCATAAAAAATGCACAACTATAGTACAATACACAATTGTAGTCACCAAAGTTGTTTAATCGGCTCACAAAAACTCAAACATGAGTGGTTTCCTAAATATGGCTGTAACTCAACAAAAATAAAGGTTCATGAAAAGTGATAGAATATACACGTATATAATGCACAATTACAAAGTAATCCACAAGCGTAATCATCAAAGTTGATTGATGGCCCATGAAAACTCAAACTCGAGCGGTTTCCTAAATGCGGCTATAATTCAACAAAAAATGAATATTCGCGAAAACCAAATGAAAGTAAACATACAAAATGGACAACTACAATCCAATCCAAAATCGTAGTCACCAAAGTTGATCGATGACCCACAAAAACTCAAACACGAGCATTTCCTAAGTGTAGTTATAACTCAATGAAAAATGAAGTTTAGCAAGAGTCGATAGGAAATAAGCGTATAGAATGCACAACTACAGTGTAATGCACAATCTTAGTTCCCAAAGTTGATAGATAGCCCACGAAAACTCAAACACGAACATTTTCCTAAATGTGGCTATAACTCAACAAAAAATGAAAGTCCACAAAAGGCTATAGATTATACGTGTACATAATTGACAACTACAGTGCAATCCACAATCTTAGTCACCAACGTTGATCGATGGCCCACGAAAAATCAAACACGAGCATTTTTCCTAAATGCAGCAAAAACTCAAAAAAAAATGAAGATTCATAAAAGGTGATTAAGAAATATCTGTATAGAACGGATAACTACAGTCATATACGCAATCATTGTCACAAAAGTTGATCAATGGCCCACTAAAACTCAAACACGAGTGGATTTCTAAGTGCTGCTATAAGTCAATGAAAAATGAAACTACGCAAAATGAGATAGAAAATACGCGTATAGAATGCAAAAATACAGTGTAATCCACAATTGTAGTCACCAATTTTGATATATGGCCCACAAAAACTCCAACACAAGTGTTTTCCTGAATGCGTATATAACTTAAGAAAAAATGAATGTTCGTGAAAGGCAATAGAAAATACGCATACATAATGGACAACTAGAATGCAATCCACAACCATAAACACCAAAGTTGATCTATGGCCGACGAAAACTAAACCATGAGCAGTTTCCTAAGTGCAGCTAGCAAATACAAGTATAAACTGCACCACTACAGTGTAATCAACAACCATAGTCACCAAACTTGATTGATGGCCCATGAAAACTGAAACACGACCGTTTTCCTAAATGCGGCTATAACTCAAGAAAAAAATTGAAGTTTCGTGAAAGGTGATTAAACATATGCATACATAATGCACAACAACATTACAATCCATAAGCATAGTCACCAAAGCTGATCGATGAACCAAGAAAACTCAAACACAAGTGGTTTCCTAAATATAGCTATAACTATAAAAAAAATGATTTTTCGCGGAAGGCAATAGAAATTACACGCACAAAATGGACAAATATAGTGCAATCCACAATCATAGTCACCAAAGTTAATCGACGGCCCATGAGACCTCAAACTCGAGCGGTTTCCTAAATGCGGCAATAACTCAATGAGAAATGAATGTTCACGAAAGGCGATAGAAAATACGCATATAGATTGGACAGATACAATGCAATCCACAATTGTAGTCACCAAAGTTGATCGATGGCCCACGAAAACTCAAATACGAGCGGTTTCCTAAATACAGCTATAACTCAACGAAAAATGAAGGTTCATGAAATGTGATAGAAAACACGCATATAAAATGGAGAACTTCAGTGCCATCCACAATCGTAGTCACCAAAGTTGATCGATAGCCCACGAAAACTCAAACACAACTAGTTTCCTAAATGTAGTTCTAACTGAATAAAAAATAAACATTCGCTAAAGGCGATAGTAAATGAGCATTCATAATGCAAAACTACAGTACAATCGACAATCGTAGTCACCAAAGTTGATCGATGGCCCACAAAAACTAAAACTTAAATCGTTTTGTAAATGCGGCTATAACTCAACAAAAAATAAAGGTTCACAAAAGGGGATAGAAAAAACCCTTATAGAATGGAAAACTACAATGCAATCCACAATCGTAGTCAGCAAAGTTTATCGATGGCCCACGAAAAGTTAAACAAGAGTGGTTTCCAAAGTACAGCTATAACTCAATGAAAAATGAAGATCCTCAAAAGGAGGCAGAAAACTAGTGTTCATAATGAACAACCAAATTGCAATCCACAATTGTAGTCACGAAAGTTGACCGATGGCCCATGAAAACTCAAACACTAGTTGTTTCCTAAATGCAGCTATAACTCAACAAAAAATAAAGGTTTGCAAAAGGCGATAGAAAATACGCATACAAAATTGACAACTACAATGTAGTCCATAATCGTAGTCACCAAAGTTGATGGATGGCCCACAAAAACTCAACAAAAAATGAATGTTCATAGTAAATACGTGTATAGAATAGACAACTATAATGCAATCCACCATAGTAGTCACCAAAGTTGATTGATGGCCCATGAAAAACTCAAACAAAAGCGTTTTCCTAAATGTGGCTATAACTCATTAAAAAATGAAGATTCATGAAAGGCGGTAGAAAATATCTGTATAGAATGCACAAATACAATGTAATGCACAAACATAGTCACCAAAGTTGATCGATGGCCCACGAAAACTCAAACTCGAGCGGTTTCCTAAATGTGCCTATATCTCATCAAAAAATGAAGGTTCGCGAAAGACAATAAAAAATATGCGTATAGAATGTACAACTACAATGTAATCCATAATCGTAGTCACCAAAGTTGCTTGATGGCCCACGAAAAACTCAAACACGACCATTTTCCTAAATGGTGCTATAACTCAAGAAAAAATGAAGGTACTACCATGTAATTCACAAGCGTAGTCCCCAAAGTTGAATGATGTCCCATAAAAACACAAGCTCGTGCGGTTTACTAAATGCAGCTATAATTCAACAAAAAATGAGGGTTTGCCGAAGGCGCTAGAAAATATGCGTACAAAATGGACAACTACAAAGCAATTCACAATGGTAGTCACCAAGGTTGATTGATGGCCCACTAAAACTCAAACACGAGCGGTTTCCTTAGTCCAACTATATCTCAACAAAAAATGAAGGTTCGCGAAAGTCGACAGAAAATATGTACATGTATATAGAGTTCAAAACTACAGTGTAATCCACAATAGTAGTCACCAAAGTTGATCGATGGTAGTCACCAAAGTTGATCGATGGCCCATGAGAACTAAAACATGAGGCTTTTCCTAAATGTGGCTATAACTCAAAAAAAAATTAAATTTGTAATAGGTGATTAAAAATATGCATACATAATCCACAACTACAGTACAATCCACAATTGTAGTCACCAAAGTTGATCAATGGCCCACAAAATCTCAAAAATGAGCGATTTCCTAAATGCAGCTATAACTCAATAAAAAATGAAGATTTGTGTAAGGTGATAGAAAATATGCTTATAGAATGCACAACTACATTGTAAACCACAAGCATATGACCAAAGTTAATCAATGGCCCACGAAAACTCAAACACGAGCAGCTTCCTAAATGCGGCTATAACTCAACAAAAAATTAAAGTTTGCGAAAGCAATAGAAAATACTCATAGAGAATGGACAACTAGAGTGCAATCCACAATCGTAGTCACCAAGTTAATTGACGGACCATGAAAACTCAAACACAAGCGATTTCCTAAATGCGGCTATACTTAAAAAAAAATGAAAGTTCACAAAAGGTGAGAGAAAATACACGTACAGAATGGACAACTACAGTGCACTCCCAAATCGTAGTCACCAAAGTTGATCGATGGCCCAAAAAGATTCAAACACAAGTGGTTTCCTAAATGCAGCTATAACTCAACAAAAAATGAATGTTTGCGAAAGGTGATAGAAAATATGCATATAGAATGCACAACTAAAATGTAATCCACAAGCATAGTCGCCAAAGTTGATCGATGGCCCACGAAAAACTCAAAGTCGAGCAATTTCCTAAATCACATTATAACTCAATAAAAAATGAAGGTTCGCGGAAGGCAATAGAAAATACACGTAGAGAATGGACAACTGTGGTGCAATCCACAATCGTAGTCACAAAAGTTGATCGATGGCCCACAAAAAGTCAAATACGAGTATTTTCCTAAGTGTAGCTATAACTTGAAAAAAAATGAAGGTTCACGAAAGGCGATAGAAAATATGCATGGTATCGCAAAAAAAATAATAGCCGACCACACAATTGTAGTCAAGCTGTGTACTCTGATCAATGGCCTTAGAAAAATCCCTAAACAGAGCATTTTCCTAAATGCAGTCGGCTACCAAAGAAAAAATGAAGTTTCACCTAAACGCGACATTAAATATATGAATAAAAAATGCAATAACTAAAGTAATAATCCACAACTGGTCGCATTGAAGTTCGGTCGATCTAAAATAAACTCAAACATAACTAGTTTCCTAAATGCAGCTATAACTCAACATAAAATGAAGGTTCACGAGAGGCGATAGAAAATACACATATAGAATGAAAACTACAGTGTAATCCACAAGTGTAGTCACTGAAATTGATCAATGGCCCACAAAAACTCAAACACGAGCTGTTTCCTAAATGCGGCTATAACTCAACAAAAATGAAGCTTCACGAAAGGTGATATAAAATATGCATACATTATGCACAAATATAGTGCAATCCTAAATTGCAGTCACCAAAGTTTATCCATGGCCCCCGAAAATTCAAACACGAGCAGTTTCCTATATGTGGCTATAACTAAAGAAAAAATGAAGGTTCGCAAAAGGCGATAAAAAAAACACATATAGATTGCACAACTATAGTTTTATCCATAAGCGTAGTCACCAAAGTAGACCGATGGCCCAGGAAAACTCAAACATGAACAGTTTCCTAAGTGCAGCTATAACTCAACGAAAAATGAATGTTTGTGAAACGTGATAGAAAATACGCGTATAGAATGTACAACTATAGTGTAATCCACAATCATATTCACCAAAGTTGATTAATGGCCCACGAAAACTCAAACACGAGAGGTATCCTAAGTGCGGCCATAACTCAATGAAAATTGAAAGTTCACAAAAGGCAATAAAAAATACACATGCATAATGCACAACTATAATGCAATCCACTATCGTAGTCACCAAATTTGATCGATGGCCCAAAAAAACTCAAACATGAGCTGTTTTCTAAATGTGGCTATAACTCAACAAAAATTGAAGGTTCGTCAAAAGTGATTAAAAATATACATACAAAATGCACCACTATAGTACAATCCAGAATCGTATTCTCCAAAGTTGATCGATGGCCCACGAAAACTCAAACACGAGCGTTTTCCTAAATATGGCTATAACTTAAAAAAAAATGAATGTTCGTGAAAGGAAATTAAAAAAATGCATACAAAATGCACAACTACAGTACAATCCACAATCGTTGTCTCCAAAGCTCATCAATGGCCCACAAAAACACAAACATGGGCAGTTTGCTAATTACGGCTATAACTCAAGAAAAAAATGAAGGTTCACAAAAAGCGATAGAAAATATGCATATAGAATGCACAACAATAGGGTAATCCACAAGCGTAGTCATCAAAATTGATCGATGGCTCACGATAACTCAAACTCGAGCGGTTTCCTAAATGCGGCTATAACTTAACGAAAAATGAAGGTTCGTGAAAGGTCATAGAAAATATGCTTACAGAATGGAGAACTATAGGGCAATCCACAGTCGTAGTCACCAAAGTTGATCAATGGAACACAAAAACTTAAACACGAGCGGTTTCCTAAGTGTGGCTATAACTCAACAAAAAATGAAGGTTCACGAAAGGCGATAGAATATGCGTGTAAAGATTGGACAACTATAATGCAATCCACAATCGTAGTCACCAAAGTTGATTGATGACCCACAAAAACTCAACTATGAGCGTTTTGCTAAATGTGCCTATAACTCAACAAAAAATGACTATTCGTGAAAGGCGATAGAAAATACACAAATAGAATGGACAACTATAGTGCAATCCAATATCATAGTCACCAAAGTTGATTGATGGCCCATGAAAATTCATACACAAGTGATTTCCTAAATGCGACTATAACTCAACGGAAAATGAAGGTTCGTGATAGGTGATAGAAAATAAGAGTGTAGATTGGACAACTACAGTGCAATCCACAATCGTAGTCACCAAAGTTGATCGATAACCCACGAAAACTCAAATATGAGCGCTTCCTAAACACCTAAGTTAAAACTCAACAAAGAAGGTTCGCGAAAGACGATTAAGGAATATAATGATAAAGCACAACCATAGTACAATCCAACAATCAGTAGTCACCAAAGTTGATCGGCGGCCCACGAAAAGTCAAACATGAACTAAGCCTTCTAAATGGAAAATATAAACACAATGTAAAATCAAGGTTCGCGAGTTTCTGGCGAAAATAATACAGATAGAACTCACATTCGAATACCAAAGTTGGACGCCCACAAAACCTCAAACACGAGTGGTTTTCTAAACGCGGCTATAACTCAACAAAAAATGAATGTTCGCGAAAGGCGATAGAAAATACATGTATAGAATGAACAACTACAATGTAATCCACAATTGTAGTCACCAAAGTTGATTGATGGTCCACGAAAAAGCTCAAATACAAGCGTTTTCCTAACTGTAGGTACAACTAAACACAAAATGAAGGTTTGTAAAAGGTGACTCAAAATATGCATACAAAATACACAATTACAGTACAATACACCATCGTCGTCATCAAAGTTGATTGATGGCCCATGAAAACTTAAAGATGAGTTGTTTCCTAAATGCGGCTATAACTGTTGAACAAAACAAATTTCATAAAAAGATTCAAAAAATTTACCTTTGTTACCTCTACTACTACTACCTCTCAAAATATTCTATCCTTTTGAACAATAACTTTATAAAACCCATATTTTCAATTTTTCCAAAAAGAATTGTTTCGTAGCTTGTATTTTTAAGGGGTTCTTGCATGTTGGTGAAAAATTAGTTTTTGAAAAAATGAACGATCTAGGTGTTTTTAGCTATTGAGCACCTATAAAACCCATATTTTTTATTTTCCCAAAAAAAAAAATTTGTATATTCTATTTTTCAGGGGTTCTTTGATAAGTAATAAGTGGAAAAGACGATTCCGGTTCGTCTAAGACATTCTCTACAAAATTCCATTTCTGATTTTTCATAAAAAGATATCCGTGTCGCGTACCGTCTCCTGCTATCTTTGCATCGCTTCATTTTTCTTTGGGTAACATATATCCTGTTTTTCTGGGCGAATAATTTATTTTTTCAGAAAACAGAAGATCTAGGTGTCTTTACCACAAGAGAACCTATAAAAACCATATTTCGATTTTCCCAAAAAAAATTATTTCATAGATTCTATTTTTGAGGGGTTCTTGCATGTTTTTCAAAAATTAGTTTTTCGAAAAAATGACAATTTTGCTCTACTCAAAATGACATTCTCTACAAAACCCATTTCTCATATTTTTCATAAGAAGATTCTATTTTTGAGGGGTTCTTTAATGCTGATGAAATATTAGTTTTTCGAAAAAAGGATGATCTGGGTCTACTCAGAATGACAATCTTTAGAAAACCCATTTATCCCATTTTTCATACAATTATTCAAAAAATTTGTCTCTGTTACATCTACTGCTTCTACTTTTCAAAAAAATCTACTTAGCACCCAACCACCTATAAAACCCATATTTTTTATTTTCCCCAAAAAAATTGTTTCTTAGATTCTATTTTTGAGAGGTTCTTCCATGTTGGTGAAATATTAGTTTTTCGAAAAAAGGACGATTTGGGTCTACTCAAAACGACATTCTCTACAAAACCCATTTTTCAGATTTTTCATAAAAAGATTCAAAAAAATTGCCTCTATTACCTCTACTTCTACTTTTCAAAAAAATATATCTATTTGAAGAATAACTTATTTTTTTGGAAAACGGACAATTTGGGTCTCTTTAGTACACGAGCACCTATAAAAACCATATTTCAATTTTCCCAAAAAAAATTGTTTCATAGATTATATTTTTCAGGGGTTCTTGCATGTTGTTGAAAAATTAGTTTTTCAAAACGAGGATGATCTAGATCTATCATAATGACATTCTCTAAAAAAACCAATTTCTCATATTTTCATTAAAAGATTAAAAAAATTTGCCTATGTTACCTCGACTGCTTCTACTTTTCAAAAAAATCTATCTTTTTCAAGAACTTATTTTTTCAAAAATTGGATGATCTAGATCTCTTTAGCACAAAAGTACCTGTAAAACCCATATTTTCAATTTTCCCAAAAAAATTGTTTCGTAGATTCTATTTTAATGGGTTCTTGCATGCTGGTGAAATATTTATTTTTTGAGAAAAGTACGATCCGGGTATACTCAAAACAATATTCTCTTCAAAACCCATTTCTAAGCATTAAAAAGACCAAAGTACCCCTCTACCTTCGACGGTTCTACTTTTAAAAATCATCATTTTGTGCCAACTTTTTACACTTTTTTTTTATGGAACGAACCAGATATGGTGTCTTCTTCAAATTGTTGATAACCTATAAAACGATATTTTTGATTTTTCCTGAGCAAAAATGTTTCCATATATCTTTGGCTTCTTTAGGGTTCCCCTGACGTTGGTGAAAATATTTTCAAAGGATGCTTCAGAGCGACGGGGAACGACATTACACCCTCAAGAACCCATTTCGATTTTATAAACCATTCAAAAATTCGTTTGTTAATTCTATTTACTTTTTCAGTGTAATCTATCTTTTTTCTTAAAACAACTTATTAAAAACCTAAACTATCCGGCCCCTTTTTTTATTAATTACGAGTACCTATAAACCCATATTTTTATTTTTCTCCGGTAAAGAAAATTTTGTGCTTCATAGAGTCTATTTTCAGGGGTTCTTGCATGTTGGTGAAATATTAGTTTTTCAAAAAAATGACGATTTGAGTGTACTCATAATGACATTCTCTACATAACCCATTTATCCCATCTTTCATAAAAATATTCAAAAAAATTGTCTTTGTTACCTCTACAGCTTCTACTTTCCAAAAAAAAAATCTTTTTCAAAAAGAAGTTATCTTTTTAAAAAATGGACAATCTGGGTCTATTTAGCACACGAACTCCTATAAAACCCATATTTTTTATTTTCCAAAGAAAATAGTTTCATAGATTCTATTTTTTGAGCGGTTTTTGCACGTTGTTGAAAAATTAGTTTCTTTTCGGTAAGAGACTTTATCCGATTCATTCTCTAAAATTGTACCCTTTCATTAAATCCCATTTCTAGATTTCTATAAAGACTGCAAAAATTCAGACCTATTACGCCTACTGTTTCTTATTCTCTTTTCAAAATAACATTCTTTTTCGCTGAATAACTTTACTTTTAGGAGAAAACAGACGACCGGGGTCTCTTTTTGGCACACCTACACCCATAAAACCATATCACCTTCCCGCACCGTTCTCAGAGCTTCAATATTTTTAAGGAGCTCTTGCATGTTGTTGAAAAGTAAGTATTTTGTAAATAGGATGATCTTGATCTACTCAGAATGACATGCTCTACAAAACCCATTTCTCAAATTTTTCATTAAAAGATTCAAAAAAATTGCCTATGTTACCTCCACTGTTTCTACTTTTCAAAAATTCATCTTTTCAAAACCATGTTTTATCTAGGGTCTTTGAGCACGAAAAGTATCTATATAAAACCTATATTTTATTTTACCAAAAAATTGTTTTGCAGTTCTATTTTTTGAGGTGGGTTCTTGCATGTTGGAGGAATATTAAGTTTTGTAAACCTGATGATATGGAGTCTACCTATAATGACATTCTCTACAAAACCCCGGTTTATCCCATTTTAAAAAAAATTCAAAAGAGCTGCCTCTGGCGACCAAATTTCAATGGCGCAGAAAGCGGTGTTTATTTTTAAAAACAACGAAAACCTTTATTTTTCGCGCCCATCGACGCTCTTTACAACTCAGAAATTCCTTTAAAATGCGTTATAATCCAACCAAAACAAAAGCGTTCACCGTGTTAGCTATAGAAAAATACGTAGACCGTGAATAACCGGCTATGTAATTGACAACGAAATTAAAGTTGGATGGATGTCCCCAGAAAACCAACACGAGCGGGGCTTTCCCTAAATGCTGGCTATAACTAAAAAAGAAGGTTCATGAAAGGTGACATAAAATAATGCGGTACGATAATAACTAGCTAATCCATGAACGTAATCACCAAAGTTGATCGATGGTCTCTAAAAACTCAAACATTGTTTGCCTAAATGCGCCGGACCGGTCAAGAAAAACAAGGTTCAGCGAAAGCACACAGAAAACACCTACGAAACGCACAAACGCTGTACCCAGCCCGCTGCCACCAGCCCGGACTGATGTAATTTCCGCATTAAAGCGAGCTGCTCTTTAAATGCGACTATCAATGAACAATAAATTAAGGTTCGCGAAAGGTGATAGAAAATAGACGTTCAAAATGGCTAAAGTGCAATCCACAAATGTAGTTGCAAAAGTTGATCGACGGCCCACGAAAACTCAAACACGAGTGGTTTCCTAAGTGCCGTTATAACTCGACGATAAATTAAGGTTCGCGCAAGTCAATAGAAAATATGCGTATAGAATGCACAACTACAGTGTAATCCGCAATCGTAGTTACCAAATTTGATCAATGACCCATGAAAACTCAAACATGAGCATTTTCCTTAATACGGCTATAACTAAAAAAAATATTAAGGTTTGTGAAAGGTGATTAAAAATATGCATACAAAATGCACAATTATAGTACAATCCACAATCGTAGTCACCAATGTTTATTGATGTCCACAAAAACCCAAACATGAGCGATATCCTAAATGCGGTTATAACTAAACAAAAAATGAAGGTTCGCGAAAGGCTATAGAAAATATATGTATAAAATGCACAACTATCGTGTAATCCACAAGTGTAGTCAGCAAAGTTGATTGATGGCCTAAGAAAATTCAAACTCGAGCGGTTTCCTAAATGTGGCTATAACTCAACAAAAAATGAAGGTTTGCGAAAGGTGATAGAAAAAAAATGTAAAAAATGGACAACTATAGTACAATCCACAATCGTAGTCACCAAAGTTGATTGATGGCCCACGAAAACTCAAACATGATGGGATTCCTAAATGTGGCTATAACTAAAAAAAATGAAGGTTCACGAAAGGCGATAGAAAATATGCATATAGAATGCACAACTACAATGTAATCCACAAGCATAGTCACCAAATTTGGTCAATGACCCAAGAAAACTCAAACTCGAGCAGTATCCAAAATGCAGCTTTAAGTCAACAAAAAATGAAGGTCCAAGAAAGGCGATTGAAAATAAGCGTACATAATGGACAACTACACTGGAATCCATAACTGTAGTCACCAAAGTTAATCAATGAGCCTCGAAAACTCAAACATAAGTGGTTTCCTAAATGCAGCTATAACTCAATGAAAAATGAAGGTTCCCAAAAGGTGATAGAAAATGGGCTTATAAACTGTACAACTACAGTGCAAACCACAATCGTAGCCAATGTAAAGCGCAGAGATACAGAAAAATACGCGGTGGCGAATGCACAACTACAACATCAAAAGCCTGCTTGGACTTCCAGGAAAAAATCAAACACGCGCTACTTTAAAATGCGCAGGGATATAACTCAACAAAAAATGAGGGTTGCAAAGATCGCCATTAAAAATATTCGTATATAATGCACAACTCCAGTATACCAAAGTTGATCACTGGCCCACGAAAACTCAAACACGAGCAGTTTCCTAAATGAGGCTATAACTCAATGAAAAATGAAATTTCGGGAAAGGTGATAAAAAATGCGCTTATAGAATGCAGAACTACAGTCTAAACCAATATCATAGCCCTGAAATTTGATCCATGGCCCACGAAAACTCAAACACGAACATTTTCCTATATGCGGCTATAACTCAACAAAAAATGAAGGTTCATGAAAGTCGATTAAAAATATGCATACAAAATGCACAACTAAAACTCAAACTTGAGCGGTTTCCATAACGCAACTATAACTAAACAAAAAATGAATGTTTGTTAAAGGCGATAGAAAATGCACGTACAAAATGGACAATTATAGTGTAATCCACAATCATAGTCACCAAACTTGATCGATGGCCAACGAAAACTCAAACATGAGCGGTTTCCTAAGTTCAAGTATAATTCAATGAAAAATGAAGTTTCATGAAACGTGATAAAAAATACGCGTATATAATGCAGAACTACAATGTAATTCACAATCGTAGTCACCAAAGTTGATTGATGGCCCACAAAAAGTCAAACATGAGCATTTTTCCTAAATGCGACTATAACTCAACAAAAAAATGAAGGTCCACAATACAAAATGCGGTTATAACTACAATACAATCCACAATCGTATTCACCAAAGTTGAACGATGGCCCACAAAAACTCAAACATGAGCAGTTTCCTAAATGTGACTATAAGTCAACAAAAAATCAACTTTCGTAAAAGGCGATAGAAACTAAGCATATAGAATGGACAACTACAGTGTAATCCACAAGTGTAGTCTCGAAAGTTGAATGATGGCCCACCAAAACTCAAACTTGAGCGGTTTCTAAAATGTGCCTGTAACTCAACAAAACATGAAGGTTCACGAAAGGCTATAGAATATACGCATGTAATATGGACAACTACAATGCATTCCACAACCGTAGTCACCAAAGTTGATCAATGGCCCACGAAAACTAACACGTGCAGTTTCCTAAGTTGAGCTATAAATCAAGAAAAATGAAGAATCACGAAAGGAAATAGAAAATACAAAACTACAGTGCAATCCAAAAAAGTAGTTAGAAAAGTTGATCGATGGCCCACGAATACTCAAACATGACTGTTTTCCTAAATGCAGCTATAAGTGAACGAAAACTGAAGGTTCGTGAAAGGCTATAGAAAATACGAGTACAAAATGGACAACTACATTGCAATCCACAATCGTAGTCACCAAAGTTGATCGATGGTCCAAAAAAACTCAAACATGAGGGGTTTCATAAATGCGGCTACAACTCATAAAATAATGAAGGCTCGCCAAAGGCAATAGAAAACATGTATATAGAGTGCACAACTACAGTGTAATCCATAAGCATAGTCACCAAAGTTGAGAGATGGCCCACGAAAACTCAAGCACGTGCAGTTTCGTAAATGTGGCTATAACTCAACAAAAAATGAAGGTTTCGTGAAAGATGATAGAAAATACGCATACAAAATGGACAACTATAGTGCAATCCAGAATCGTATTCACCATTGTTGACCGATGCCCTACGAAAACCCAAAGATGAGTGGTTTCTAAAATGCGGCAATAACTCAACTAAAAATGAAGGTTCGCGAAAGGCGATAGAAAATACGCAAACAGATTGAACAAGTATAGTGCAATCCATAATTGTATTCACAAAAGTCGATCGATGGCCCATTAAATCTCAAATACGAGCAGTTTCTTAAATACGACTATAACTCAACAAAAATTGAAGGTTTGTGAAAGGCGATTAAGAATATGTGTACAGAATGCACAACTACACAATACACAATCGTAGTCACGAAAGTTGATCATATGCCCATGAAAACTCAATCTCGAGTTGTTTCCTAAATGCAGCTATAACTCAACAAAAATTGAAGGTTTGCAAAAGGCAATAGAAAATACGCGTACATAATGGACATGTACAGTGCAATCCACAATCGTATGCATAAAGAATGCACAACTACAGTACAATCCACAACCGTAATGGCCAAAGTTGATCGATCGTCCACAAAAACTCAAACTTGAGCAGTTCCTAAATGCAGCTATAACTCAACGAAAAAAGCTGAAGCGTTCTAAAGGCTTATAGAAGCACGCGATACTGCATCGGACAACTACAAAGGCAATCCACAATTGTAGTCACCAAAATTTCGTGGCATATCGCGCACATAATGCACAACTACAATACAATTTTTAATAATAATCGGGAGTGGGCTAAAGTTGATCGACGCTCAATAAAACTCAAACCTCGAAAATCTCCAACGCGGCTATAACTCAAAGAAAAATGAAGGTCTCCGGCGAAAGGGCGGCAGCGCGAAAATACGCAGGTTTAATGGACAACTACAAGAATCCGCATAATTAGTCACCGCTGGTACCTGGCTGGTCCACTTAAAAACTAACATGAGTTTCCTGGCGCAGCTATAACTCATCGACAAAGGTTCACTAAAAGGTGATAGAAAATATGCTGCGATAGAATGCACAACGAAGTAAACTTCACACAAGGATTGTCACAAAATAGCTCTGCATGTAAAACCACTTTTTGCAAAAAAATAAAATATGGGTTTTATAGATGCCTGTGTGCTAAAGAGACCCAGATCATCCGATTTTTGAAAAAAATATTAGTTGTTCAAAAACATAGATTTTTTTGAAAAGCAGAAAAAGTAGAGGTAACAGAGACAAAAAAATTCAATTTTTTTTTTCTGAAAAATCTAAGAAATGGGTTTTGTAGAGAATGTTGTTCTGAGTAGACCCAAATCGTCCTTTTTTCGAAAAACTAATTTTTCAACAAAATGCAAGAACCCCTCAAAAATAGAATATATGAAACTATTATTTTTGGAAAATCAAAAATATGGGTTTTATAGGTGTTTGCGTGCTTACCCAAATCGTCTGTTTTTTGAAAAAATATTTTTTTCTTAACAACTATAGATTTTTTTGAAAATTAGAAGTAGTGGATGTAACAAAAACAAAATTTTGAATCTTTTTATGAAAAATCTAAGAAATGGGTTTTGTACATATTGTCATTCTGAGTAGACCCAGATCATCCTTGTTTTGAAAAACTAATTTTTCAACAACATGTAAAACCCCTCTCTTGTGAAATAGAATTATGAAACAATTTTTGGGAAAATTGAAATATGGTTTTTATAGGGTGCCCCGTGGTGCTTAAAAATACCTTAGACGTGATTTTTGAAAAAATAAGTTGTTCTTGAAATGATAGAGATTCTTTTAAAAGTAGGTGAAAAGAAAGTCAAATTTTTGAATCTTTTATAAAAAAAATTTGAGAAATGGATTTTGTAGAGAATGTCATTCTGAGAAGACATAGATACTCCTTTTTTCGAAAAACTATTTTTTCACCAACATGCAAGAAACCCTTAAACATAGAATTCTACGAAACAACTTTTTTTTGGGAAAATAAAAAATATGGGTTTTATAGGTGCCCGTGTGCTAAAGAGACCCAGATTGTCCGGTTTTCAAAAAAAATATTTGTTCAAAAACATATTTTTTTTGAAAAGTAGAAGTAGGCAAGGTAACAAAGATAAAAAATTTCAATCTTTTTATGAAAAATCTAAGAAATGGGTTTTGTTATGAGTAAACCCAAATCGTCCTTTTTTCAAAAACCTAATTTTTCACCAAAATGCAACAACCCCTCAAAAGTAGAATCTATGAAACTTTTTTTTTGGAAAATCGAAAATATGGGTTTTATAGATGTTCGCTTATGTACGCTTATTTTCTATCACCTTTCTCAAACCTTCATTTTTTGTTGAGATATAGCCGCATTTAGGAAACCGCTTGACTTTGACTATGCTCGTGCATTACAATGTAGTTGTGCATTCTATACGCATATTTTTTATCGCCTTTCGCAAACCTTCATTTTTTGCTAAGATATAGTCGCATTTAGGAAAACCACTCGTGTTTGAGTTTCTGTGGGCCATCGATCAACTTTGTTGAGTACGACTGTGAATTGTACTGTAGTTGTCTATTACACATATTTTCTATTGCCTTTCGCCATCATTGAATTTTCATGCACCATCAATCAACTTGGTGACTATGATTGTGGATTGTACTATAGTTGTGCATTCTATACGTGTATTTTCTATCGTTTTTCGTGAAACTTCATTCTTCATTAAGTTATAGCCACACTTAGGAAACCGCTTGTGTTTGAGTTTTTGTGGGCCATCAATCAACTTTAGTGACTGCAATTGTGGATTCCACTCTAGTTTTCCATTCTGTACGCATATGTACTATTGGTTTTCATGGAGAAAGGAAAGAAAATACACATAAAGTATGGACAACTACAATGCAATCCATAATCGTAGTCACCAAATACGCGTACAGTTTTATAAATGCGGCTATAACTCAATAAAAAATGAAGGTTTGAGAAAGGTGATAGAGAATAGGCGTATAGAATGCACAACTACATTGTAATCAATAATTGTGTTCACCAAATTTCATCGATGGCCCACGGAAATTCAAACACGAGCATTTTCCTAAATAAGCCTATAACTCAACAAAAAATGAAGGTTCGTGAAAGGTGATTAAAAATATGTGTACAAAATGCACAACTACAATACAATCCACAATCGTAGTCACCAAAATTGATCTGTTGCCCACGAAATCTGAAACACGAGCGTTTTACTAAATGGGTCTAGAACTCAACAAAAAATGAAGTTTGGTGTAAAGCGATTCAAAATATTCGTACAAAATGCACAACTACAGTATAGTCCACAATCATAGTCACCAAAGTTGATCGATGGCTTTTCTAGAGAATGTCATTCTAAGTAGACACAAATCGTCCTCTTTTCGAAAAACTAATTTTTCACCAACATGCAAAACTCCTAAAAAATAGAATCAAAGAAACAATTTTTTTTTTGAAAATAAAAAATGTGTGTTTTATAGGTGCTTGAGAGCTAAAAAGACCCAAATTGCTGGCGCGAATCAGCTTTGCAACATAGTTTTTTTTTGCACGAGGTTTTGAGGTGCCCCGGCAAAGCCAGGAACCCGTAGACCTCGTCCGCTTCTTTGCGGAAAAAATATTAGTTTTTCAAAGTCATAGATTTTGAAAGTAAGTAGAAGCAATAGAGAGGTAACAGACAATTTTTTCAATCTTTTTTCTGAAAAAATCTAAGAAATAGGTTTTGTAGAGAATGTCGCTCTAAGTATCCAAATCGCTGTGTTAATTTTTCAATTAAAATGTAAGAACCCCTCAAAAATAGAATCTATGAAACTATTTTGTTTGGAGAATCGAAAATATGGTTTTATAGGTGTTTGCGTGCTTACCGAAATCTTTCGTTTTTGGAAAAAATAATTTCTTTTGAAAAATATAGATTTTTTTGAAAACTAGTAGTAGTGGAGGTAACACAGACAAATTTTTTAAATATTTTTATGAAAAATCTGATAAATGGGTTTTGTAGATTTTGTTATTCTGAGTAGACCCGGATCATTCTTTTTTTGAAAAACTAATTTTTCAACATGATGTAAGAACCCCTCAAAAATAGAATCTTCGAAACAATTTTTTTTTGGGAAAATTGAAATATGGTTTTTATAGGTGCTCATGTGCTAAAAAGACTCGGATCGTTTGTTTTTTGAAAAAATAAGTTGTTTTTGAAAAAAATAGATTTTTTTGAAAAGTAGAAGTAGTAGATGTAACAAAGTCAAAAAATTTGAATCTTTTTATGAAAAATATGAGAAATGGATTTTGTAGAAAATGTCATTCTGAGAAGACATAGATCCTTCTTTTTTCAAAAAACTAACTAATTTTTCATCAACATGCAAGAAACCCTCAAAAATAGAATTCTACAAAATAACTTTTTTTGGGAAAATAAAAAATATGGGTTTTATAGGTGCCCATGTGCTAAAAGACCCAAATAGTCCGGTTTTTCAAAAAAATATTTGTTTCTTGAAAAACATAGATTTTTTTCAAAAAGCAGAAGCAGTAGAGTTAACAACGACAAAAATTTTCAATCTTTTTATGAAAAATCTAAGAAATGGGTTTTGTAGAGAATGTCGTTCTGAGTAAACCCAGATCGTCCTTTTTTCAAAAAACTAATTTTTCACCAAAATGCAAGAACCCCTCAAAAATAGAATCTATGAAACTATTTTTTTTGGAAAATTGAAAATATGGGTTTTATAGGTGTTCGCTTATGTACGCTTATTTTTTATCACCTTTCTCAAACCTTCATTTTTTGTTGAGATATAGCCGCATTTAAGAAACCACTCGACTTTGAGTTTTCATGGGCCATTGACCAACTTTTGTGACTTTGCTTGTGCATGACACTGTAGTTGTGCATTTATACACATATTTTTTATCACCTTTTGCAAACCTTCATTGTTTGCTAATTTATAACCACATTTAGGAAACCGCTCATGTTTGAATTTTCATGGGCCATTGATCCGTTTTGGTGATTACGATTGTGGATTGTACTGTATTTGTCTATTTTGTACACATATTTTCTATCACCTTTCACGATCCTTTATTTTTCGTTGAGTTTTTGCCGCATTTAGGAAACTGCCCGTGTTTCAATTTTCATGCGCCATCAATCAACTTTGGTGACTATGATTGTGGATTGTACTGTAGTTGTGCATTCTATACGTGTATTTTCTATCATTTTTCGCGAACCTTCATTTTTCATTAAGTTATAGCCACACTTATGAAACCGCTCGTGTTTGAGTTTTCGTGGGCCATCGATCAAATTTAGTCACTACAATTATGGATTGCACTGTAGTTGTCCATTCTGTACGCGTATGTACTATCACTTTTTGTGAACCTTAATTTTTTGTATGTGTATTTTCTGTCACCTTTTGTGAACTTTTATTTATTTTTCAGTTATAGCCGCATTTAGGAAACTCCTTGTGTTTTCATGGGCCATCAATCAACTTTGGTGACTATGATTGTGGATAAAACTATAGTTGTGCATTCTATACACGTATTTTCTATCGACTTTCATGAACCTTCATTGTTTTTTTAGTTATAGTTGCATTTAGGAAACCGCTCATGTCTGAGTTTTTTAGGGTCATCATTAAACTTTTGTGACTATGATTGTGGATTGTATTATAGTTGTGCATTTTTTACGCATATTTTTAATCCACAAATGTAGTCAACTTTGGTGACTATAGTTGTCGATTACACTATAGTTGTGCATTCTATATGCGTAATTTCTATCGCCTTTCGCGAACATTCATTTTTTGTTGAGTTATAGCCACCATTAGGAAACAACTCAAATTTGTGTTTTTGTGGGCCATCAATCAACTTTGGTGACTATGAATGTGGATTACACTATAGTTGTGCATTCGATACATGTATTTTCTATCATTTTTTGTGAACCTTCATTTTTCGTTAAGTGATAGCTACACTTAGGAAATCGCTCTTGTTTGAGTTTTAGTCGCCTATCGATCAACTGTAGTGACTACAATTGTCGATTGAACTATAGTTGTCCATTTTCTACGTGTATTTACTATTGCTTTTCACGAACCTTAATTTTTTGTTGATTTATAGCTATATTTAGGAAACCGCTCATGTTTGAGTTTTTGTGGACCATCATTAAACTTTGGTGACTACAGTTGCGCATTTTTAACACATATTTTTAATCCACAACTATAGTCAACTTTGGTGACTACAGTTGTTGATTACACTATAGTTGTGCATTCTATATGCATATTTTCTATCGCCTTTTGTGAACATTCATGTTTTGTTTAGTTATAGCCACATTTAGGAAACCGCTCAAATTTGTGTTTTTGTAGGTCATCAATCAACTTTGGTGACTATGATTGTGGATTTTACTGTAGTTGTGCATTCTATGCGTGTATTTCCTATCAATTTTTGTAAACTTTCATTTTTCGTTGAGTTATAAGTACACTTAGGAAACCGCCTTTGTTTGAGTTTTCATGTGCCATCGATCAACTTGAGTGACTACAATTTTGCATTGCACTGTAGTTGTCCATTTTGTACGTGTATGTACTATCACTTTTCGTGAACCTTAATTTTTTGTTGACTACAATTGTCGATTGCACTGTAGTTGTCCATTTTGTACGGGTATTTTCTATCACCTTTTGTGAACTTTCTTTTTTGTTGAGTTATAGCCACATTTAGGAAACTGCTTGTGTTTTCATCGGCCATCGATCAACTTTGGTGACTGTGATTATGGATAAAACTGTAGTTGTGCATTCTATACACGTCTTTTCTATCGACTTTCATGAACCTTCATTTTTTGTTGAGTTATAGCTGCATTTAGGTAACCGCTCATGTTTGAGTTTTTGTGGGCCATCATTAAACTTTGGTGACTATGATTATGGATTGTACTATAGTTGTGCATTTTTTACGCATATTTTTAATCGATGTTCATGAACCTTCATCGTTGAGTTATAGTTGCACTTAGGAAACCGCTCGTGTTTTGGTTTTCTTTGGCCATCAATCACCTTTAGTGACTACAATTATGGATTGCATTGTAGTTGTCCATTCTATATGAGTATTTTCTATCACTTTTTGTGAACCTTCATTTTTTGTTTAGTTATAGCCGCATTTAGGAAACTGGTCGAGTTTGAATTTTCTTGGGACATTGATCAACTTTGATGAGTACACTTGTGGATTGCACTGTAATTGTCCTTTCTATACTCGTTTTTTCTATTACATTTTGCAAACCTTCATTTTTTGTTGAATTATGCCTGCATTTAGGAAACAACATGTATTACAATGAACTTTGGTAACTTCTATTGTGGATTACACTATAGTTGTTCATTCTTTACACTTATTTCTTATCGCCTTTCGTGAACCTTAATTTTACGTTGAGTTATAACCGCACTTAGCAAACCACTCCTATTTGGGTTTTCATGGGCCATCGATAAACTTTGCTGACTATGATTGTGGATTGCATTGTAGTTGTCCATTCCGTACACGTATTTTCTATTGCGTTTTGCAAACCTTCATTTTTTTGTTGAGTTATAGCCTTATTTAGTAAACCGCTCGAGTTTGAGTTTTTGTGGGCCATTAATCAAATTTGGTGACTACACTTGTGGATTACACTGTAGTTGTGCATTCTATACGTGTATTTTCTATTGCATTTCTTGAACCCTTATTTCATGTAGAGTTATAGCCGCATTTAGTAAAACACTCGTGTTTGAGTTTTCACGGGCAATCAATAAACTTTGGTGACTATGATAATGGATTACACTGTAGTTGTGCATTCAATATGTGTATGTTCTATTGCCTTTTGCGAACCTTCATTTTTCGTTGAGTTATAGCCTTATTTAGCAAACCACTCATGTTTGAGTATTCGTGGCCCATTGATCAACTTTGGTGACTACGATTTTGGATTGCACTTTAGTTGTCCATTCTGTGTGTGTAGTTTCTACCCCCTTTCATGAACCTTCATTTTTTGTTCAGTTATAGCCGCATTTAGGAAACCGCTCGTGTTTGGGTTTTAGTGTGACACTAATCAAGTTTGGTGACAACGATTGTGGATTGTACTGTACTTGTGCATTCTGTACAAATATTTTTAATTGCCTTTCATGAACATTCATTTTTTGTTCAGTTATAGCCACATTTAGGAAAATGCTCGTGTTTGAGTTTTCATGGGCAATCGATCAACTTTGGTGACTACGATTGTGGATTACACTTTATTTGTGCATTCTACACATGTATTTTCTATCACCTTTCGTGAACCTTCATTTTTTGTTGAGTTATAGCTGCACTTAGGAAACCGCTCGTGTTTGAGATTTCGTGGTCCATCGAACAAGTTTGGTGACTACAATTGTGGATGGCACTGTACTTGTCGATTCTCCACATATATTTTCTATCGCTTTTTACGAACCTTAATCTTTTGTTGAGTTATAGCCGCATTTAGGAAACTCGTCGAGTTTGAGTTTTTGTGGGCCATTGATCAATTTTGGTGACTACGGTTGTGGATTACATAGTGTTTGTGAATTCTATTAACAAATTTTATATCACTTTTTGTGAACCTTCATTTTATTTAAGTTATTCCGCATTTAGGGAAATGGTCGTGTTTGAGTTTTTTTGGGTAATCGATCAACTTTGGAGTCTACAATTATGGATTAGACTATAGTTTTGCATTCTATACACATAGCTTTTATCACTTTTCACAAGCATTCATTTTGAGTTTTCCTAGTCTATCGATCAACTTTCACAAACCTTCATTTTTTGTTGAGTTATAGCCGCATTTACGAAACCGCTAATGTTTGAGTTTTTGTGTCCCATCAATCAACTTTGGTGGCAACGATTGTAGATTGTACTGTAGTTGTGCATTTTGTACAGATATTTTTAATCAGCTTTAATGAACCTTTATTTTTTCTTAAGTTATAGCTGCATTTTGGAAAAGGCTCGTGTTTGAGTTTCCCTAGGCCATCGATCAACTTTGGTGACTACGGTTTTGGATTACATTGTATTTGTGCATTCTATACACGTATATTCGATCACCTTTCATGAAGCTTCATTTTTCATTGAGTTATAGCCACATTTAGCAAACCGCTTGTGTTTGTGTTTTTGTGGCCCATCGACCAATTTTGGTGACTACGATTGTGGATTGCACTGTAGTTGTCTATTCTGCATGCGTATTTTATATCGACTTTTGTGAACCTTCATTTTTGTTAAGCTATATCCGCATTTAGGAAATTGCTCGTATTTGAGTTTTCGTGGTACATCGATCAACTTTGGTTACTACGATTGTTGATTACATTGTAGTTGTCCATTCGGAGCACGACATTTTCAGAAATGCTGCGATTCATTTTGTTGAGTTATAGCCGACGAACATTTAGAAATAACCATGTTTGAGCCAGAAGCCATCGATCAACTCAGGACTATGATTATGATTACATCGCGGGTTGCGCATCCATACCGTATCGCCGCGAACCTGATTCTCGCTGAGAAGGTACCAGAACTGCCTGGCTTGAGGCTTTTCGCGCCAACAATCGCGACTATACTGTGATTGCATTGTAAGCCTCTATTCTGTACGCGAGATTATCGCTATTTGTGAACCTTTCTTTGCTGAGTTATGGTCGCATTTGTGAAACGACTTGCATTTGTTGTAGCCACCATCAATCTTATGATCTGAGGATTGTGGATTACACTATAGTTGTTTATTCTATACTTGTATTTTCTATTATCTTTCACAGACCATCATTTTACTTGAGTTATAGCCACATTTCGGGAACCACCCATGTTCAAGTTTTTGTGGGCCATACATCGACTTTGGTGACTACGATAGTGGATTGTACTATAGTTGCATTTTGTACACATATTATTCATCGCATTTCATAAACCTTCATTTCCTATTGAGTTATATAGCTGCATTTTAGAACTGCTCGCAGCTTGAGTTGTGCCATCGACAAATTTATGACGGCACGATTGAATTCAGTTGCGCATTTGCACGCAGTATTTCTTCTCGTCATTTTTCGCGAATCATTTGGTTACAGTCAGATGGACGATTGAGCTTGTCGATTATCGATCAACTTTGTTGACTACGGTCAGGATTGCTAATCGTGAAGTTGCCACGGGATTTACAAATGCATTGCTGTCCCCTTTTGCGTGGAATCATTTGTTGCGTTACAGTCGCATTTCAGGAAATGCTTACGTTTCGGCTTTCTCATGCCTACCAATCAACTTTGCTGACTCGCGATTGTGGATTATCGCGGGCCGTGGATTGCAATCAGTAGTCAATTTGTACGTGCTTTATCGCCTTTCGTGGAACTTTATTTTTATTGTTGCAGCTGGTACCATTTAAACCTCGAGCCTGAGTTTTGTTTCAATGGCCTGAGGCAAACATTGGTGACTATGTTTAGATTACAGGCCGCAATTGTACATTTTATCTGCATATTCTGTACCGCCTTTACAAACATTACTATTGAGTTATACGCATTTAGAAACTGCTCATGTTTGAGCCATGGCCATCACTGGTGACTACGATTGTGGATTGCACTGTAGTTTTCCATTTTGTACGTGTATTTTCTATTGCCTTTTCATGAACCTTCATTAAGGGCCCATGAAAATTCAAACTCGAGCAGTTTCCTAAATGCGGCTATAACTCAACAAAAAATGAAGATTCACGATAGGGGTTAGAAAATACACATACAGAATGGACAACTATAGCGCAATCAACAATTGTAGTCACCAAAGTTGATAGATGGCCCACGAAAACTCAAACACGAGTGGTTTCCTAAGTCTAGTTCTAACTCAATGGAAAATGAAGGTTCGCGAAAGGCGATACAAAATATGCATAATGCACAACTACAGTACAATCGGCAATCGTAGTCACCAAAGTCAAACTGCCCCAAAAATAGTCAAACATGAGCGGTTTCCCAGATGTGGCTATAATTCAAATAAAAATTAAGGTTCACGAAAGGTTATAGATAATACGTGTATATAATGCACAACTACAGTGTAATCCACAATTGTGTTCACCAAAGTTGATCAATGGCCCATGACAACTCAAACACGAGCGTTTTCCTAAATGTGGCTATAACTCAACAAAAAAAAAAGATTCGCGAAAGGCCATTAAAAATATGTGTACAAAATGCACAACTATAGTACAATCCACAATCATAGACACCAAAGTTGATTGATGTCCGAAAAAAACTCAAACATGATGGACTTCCTAAATGCGAATATAACAAAACAAAAAATGAAGGTTCAAGAAAGGATATAGAAAATACATGTATAGAATGCACAACTACAGTGTAATCCACAAGCGTATTCACCAAAGTTAATCAATGGCCCATGACAACTCAAACACGAGTGTTTTCCTAAATACAGTTATAACTCAACAAAAAATAAAGATTCGTGAAAGGCCATTAAGAATGTGTACAGAATGCACAACTACAGTACAATCAACAATCGTAGTCACGAACGTTGATCAATGGCCTATGAAAACTCAAACATGAGTGGTTTCCTGAGTGCAGCTATAACTCAAAGAAAAATGAAGGTTCTCGAAAGACGATAGAAAATATGCATATAGAATGCACAACTACAATGTAATCCACAATTGTATTCAGCAAATTTGATTGATGGCCCACAAAAATGCAAACACGAGCGTTTTCCAAAAGGCAGATATAACTCAACAGAAAATGAAGGTTCACGAAAGGTGATAGAAAATACGTGTACAAAATGCACAACTATAGTAAAATACAGAATCATAGTCACAAATGTTGATCGATGGCCCACAAAAACTCAAACATGAGCAGTTTCCTAAATGCTACTATAACTCAACAAAAAATGAAGGTTCGCGAAAGGCGAGAGAAAATATGCGTACATAATGGACAACTACAGTGGAATTCACAATTATAGTCAGCAAAGTTGATCGATGGCCCACGAAAACTCAAAAACAAGCCGTTTCCTCAATGCGGCTATAATTCAACAAAAAAAAAGGTTCACGAAAGGTGATAGAAATTACGTGTACAAAATGGAAAGCTAAAGTGCAATCCACAATCATAGCCACCAAAATTGATCATACCCATGAAAACTCACAAAAAATGAAGGTTCGTGAGAGGCGATGAAAAATATGCGTACAGAATGCACAACTACATTACAATCCACAATTGTAGTCACCAAAGTTGATAAATGGCCTACAAAAACTCAAACATGAGCAGTTTCCTAAGTGCGGCTATAACTCAAGGAAAAATGACAGTACGCAAAAGACGATAGAAAATATGTGTATACAATTCACAAATACAATGTAATCCACAATCGTATTCAAGAAAGTTGATTGATGGCCCATGAAAACTCAAACACGAGCGTTTTCCTAAATGCAGCTATAACTCAACAAAAAATTGTAGGGGATTAAAAATATGCTTACAAAATGCACAACTACAGTATAATCCCCAATCGTAGTTACCAAATTTGATAGATCTCCCATGAAAACTCAAACACAAGTTGTTTCCTAAATGCAGCTATAACTCAATAAAAAATGAAGGCTAATGAAAGGTGATAGAAAATACTTGTGCAGAATAGACAACCTAGAGTGCAATCCACAATTGTAGTCAACAAAATTGATCGATGGCCCATGAAAACTCAAACACGAGCGGTTTCCTAAGTGCGCCTATAACTCAACGAAAAATGAAGGTTCACGAAAGGTGGTAGAAAATACATGTATAGAATGTGCAACTACAATGTTATCGACAATCACAGTCACCAGAGTTTATTGATGGCCCATGGAAACTCATATACAAGCATTTTCCTAAATGCGGCTATAATTATATAAAAAATGAAGGTTCACAAAAGGCAATAGAAAATACACGTATAGAATGCACAACAACAGTGTAATCCACACGTGTAGTCACCAAAGTTCATCGATGGCCCACGAAAACTCAAACTAGAGCAGTTTCTTAAATGCAGCTATAACTCAACAAAAAATGAAGCCTCACGGAAGGCGAGAAAATACACGTAGAGAATTGATAATTAGGATGCCATCCACAATCATAGTCCCCAACTTGATCAATGACCCACGAAAACTAAAACATGAGCAGGTTTCCTAAGTACAGCTATAACTGAACGAAAAATGACAATTTGTGAAAGGTGAAAGAAAATACATGTATATAATGCACAACTTTAGTGTAATTCACAATAGTAGTGACCAAAGTTGATTGATGGACCATGAAAAGTCAAAGACGAGCATTTTTCGTAAATGCAGCTATAACTCAACGAAAAATTAAGGTTCATGAAAGGCGATTAAAAATAAGCGTACAAAATGCACAACTACAATATCCACAATCGTAGTCACCAAAGTTGAACGATGGACCACAAAAACTCAAACATGAGAGGTTTCCTAAATGCGGCTCTAACTCAACCAAAAATGAAGGTTCATAAAAGGTGATTAAAAATATTCGTACAGAATGCACAACTATAGTACAATCCACAATCGTAGTGACCAAATTTAATCAACTTTGGTGACTACAATTATGGATTGCACTGTAGTTGTCCATTTTGTATGCGTACTTTCTAACGCTTTTCGCGAATTTTTTTTTTCTTGAGTGAAAAATAGGTTTCGAAAAAAGGAATATCTGGTTCTACTTAGACTAATATTCTCTACAAAGTCCATTTCTTAAATTTTTCATAAAAAATATTCAATTTTTTTGCCTCTGTTCTACTACTACTTCTCAAAAAAATCTATCTTTTTCAAGAATAAATTATTTTTTCAAAAAATTGGACGTTCTGGGTCTCTTTATCCTCTGTGCAAAGTTGATCGATGGCCCACAAAATCTCAAACACAAGTATTTTCCTAATTGCGCCTATAACTAAAAAAAAATTAAGGTTGATGCAAGGTGATTAAAAATATGGGTAAAAAGTGCACAACTACAATGCAATCCATAATCATAATCACCAAAGTTGATTTATCGCCCACAAAAACTCAAACATGAGCAGTTTCCTAAATGCCCACAACTCAACAAAAACTGAAGGTTCGTGAAAGGCAGTACAAAATACGCGTATAGAATGTACAACTATAGTGTAATCCACAAGCATAGTCACCAAAGTGTATCCATGGCCCATGAAAACTCAAACTTGAGTGATTTCCTAAATGCAGCTATAACACAAACAAAAATGAAGGTTTGCGAAAAGCGATATAAAATACGCGTACAAAATAGACAACTACAGTGCAATCCACAATCGTAGTCACCAAAGTTGATCAATGGCTCACGAAGACTCAAATACGAGGTTTCGGCGTGGCCATAACTCAACCTAAAAAAATGAAGGTTAAAAGGTGATAGGAAAATACAATACAGGAATGCACCATTACATCAGAATCCACAATCAAGGGCCTTAAAGTTGCCTATAGCCCATTTAAAACTTAAACACTTATGTTTCTAAAGGCCATAACATAGCAAAAGTGAATCAGTAAAAGTGCATAGGAAAATTACGACATAGAATGCAAGGCACACTTTATCCATGTTTATCTACCCAAAGTCGCATCGGTAAATACAAAACTAAACATGAGGCCATTAAATGTGGCTATAACTCAACAATAATAAAGGTTCGCCGAAGGCTTATAGAAAAATATAATATAATGCACAAGCACAAGGTAATCCAAAATCGTAGTCACCAACTTTGATAGATACCAATGCAAACCTAAATGAAAGTGGCTCTTTAAATGTGAAGCAGGAATTTCAACAAAACAAGGTTCACGTAAAGGCACAGAAAAATAAAATGGAGCAAATTACATTGCAATGTATAACTGTATCTACCAAATCCTTACCAATGACCGAATAAATCTCAAACAGAGTTTATTTTCTAAATGCGGCTAACTAAACAAAACAAGGTCTAGCAAAAAGCAATAGAAAAATACAGAGCAGAATGCACAAAGTTACAACAATCCACAAGTGTAGTCATCAAAGTCATTGATGGCCCACAAAACCTTCAAACACAAGTGCGGTTTCTCAAACGCGTTATAACTCAACATAAAATGAAGGTTCACAAATTCTATAGAAATCGAAAAGTTCCACTGCACAACTATAGTGCAATCCATAATTGTAGCCACCTGCTGGAACGACGCCCCACGTAAAACTCCTAAACACGAGTTGCTCTACAATGCAGCCAAAGTCAACAAAATGAAGATTTGGTAAAAGGCTATAGAAAACACATAGCCAGAAACTACAAGAATGTCTCTAAAGAACCCGTATCGTATTTTGAAAAACTAATTTTTAACCAACATGCAAGAATCCCTCAAAAATAGAATCTACGAAACAATTTTTTTTGGGAAAATAAAATATATGTGTTTTATAGGTGCGTGAGAGCTAAAGAGACACAGATTGAGCATTTTTTGAAAAAATAAGTTGTTCTTGAAAAAGATAGATTTTTTTCAAAAGTAGAAGCAGTAGAAATAACAAAGTCAAAAATTTTAAATCTTTTTATGAAAAATTTGAGAAATCGGTTTTGTAGAGAATGTCATTATGAGAAGATATAGATCGTCCTTTTTTTGAAAAAAACTAATTTTTCACCAACATGCAAGAAACCCTCAAACATAGAATTCTACGAAACAAATATTTTTGGGAAAATAAAAAATATGGGTTTTATAGTTGCCCATGTGCTAAAGAGACCCAGATTGTCGAGTTTTTGAAAAAAATATTTGTTCTTCAAAAGCATTTTTTATTTTTTGAAAAGCAGAAGCAGTAGAGTTAACAAAGACAATTTTTTTCAATCTTTTTATGAAAAATCTAATAAATGGGTTTTGTAGAGAATGTCGTTCTAAGTAAACCCAGATCGTCCTTTTTTCAAAAAACTAATTTTTCACCAAAATGCAAGACCCCCTCAAAAATAGAATCTATGAAACCATATTTTTTGGAAAATAAAAAATATGGGTTTTATAGATGTTTGCATGCTTACCCAGATCGTCCATTTTTTGAAAAAATAATTTATTTTTGAAAAAGATAGATTTTTTTGGAAAGTAGAAGCAGTGGAGGTGTCAGAGGCAAATTTTTTGAATCTTTTTATGAAAAATCTTAGAAATGGGTTTTGTAGAGATTGTCCTTCTAAGTAGACCCAGATCGTCTTTTTTTCGGAAAACTAAATTTTCAACAACATGCAAGAACCCCTCAGAAATAGAATCTACGAAACAATTTTTTTTTGGAAAAATTGAAATATGGTTTTTATAGTTGTTCGTGTGCTAAAAAGACCCAGATTGTACGTTTTTTGAAAAAATAAGTTGTTCTTGAAAAAGATTTTTTTGAAAAGTAAAAATAGCAGAGGTAAGAAAGGCAAACTTTTTTGAATATTTTTATGAAAAATCTAAAAAATGGGTTTTGTAGAGAATGTCTTTGCCTTTCGCGAACCTTAATATTTTGTAGAGTTATAACCGCATTTAGTAAACCGCTTGTGTTTGAGTTTTCGTGTGTCATCGATCAAATTTGGTGACTACGATTGTGCATTCCACTCGAGTTGTGAATTCTATACGCGTATTTTCTATCCCCTTTCGTGAACCTTAATTTTTTGTTGAGTTATGGCCGCAATTAGAAAACCACTCTTCTTTGAGTTTTTGTGGGCCATTGATCAACTTTGGTCATTACGATTGTGGATTGCACTATAGTTGTGCATTCTATATGTGTATTTTCTTTCGCCTTTCATGAAAACCTTTCATTTTCATTGAGTTATACGCACTCGTGGAACCGCTTGCGGTTTGAAAGCAGGCTGCATTTAAGAAACCGCTTGAGTTTGAGTTTTCATTGGCCATCGATCAGCTTTGGTGACTACGCTTGTGGATTACATTGTAGTTGTGCATTCTATACACGTATTTTCTATCGCCTTTCGTGAACCGTCATTTTTTATTGAGTTATAGCCACATTTGGGAAACCGATCATGTTTGAGTTTTTTGTGGGCCATCAATCAACTTTGGTGACTACAATTGTGGATAGTTCTATAGTTATGCATTTTGTACGCATATTTTTAATCACCTTTCATGATCCTTCATTTTTTGTTGAGTTATAGTTGCATTTAGAAAAATGCTCATGTTTGTGTTTTCATGTGCCATAGATCAACTTTTGTGATTACAATTGTGGATTACACTGTAGTTGTGCATTCGATATGTATATTTTCTATTGCCTTTTGCGAGCCTTCATTTTTCATTGAGTTATAGCTGCACTTAGGAAACAACTCTTGTTTGATTTTTTCTGGGCCATCGATCACCTTTGGTGACTATGATTGTGGATTGCACACTAGTCGTCCATTCTATACATATATTTTCAATTGCCTTTCACGAGCCTTCATTTTTTGTTGAGTTATAGCCGCATTTAGGAAAATGCTCATGTTTCAATTTTTGTTGGCCATCGATCCAGTTTGGTGAATATGATTGTGGATTACACTATAGTTGTGCATTTTGTATGCATATTTTCTATTGCCTTTAATACCTTCACTTTTTGTCGAGTTATAGCTGCATTTAGAAATCCACTCGTGTTTGAATTTTCATGGGCCATCAATCAACTTTGGTTACTATGATTCTGGATTGCACTATAGTTGTGCATTATGAACGCTAATTTTCTATCGCCTTTCCCAAACCTTCATTTTTTTTTGAATTATAGCTGCATTTAATGCACCGCTCATGATTGAGTTTTTGTGGGCCATTGATCAACTTTGGTTACAGCCTGGTATAAGAGCCAAGGTTGCTAATGCTGGGTCCTCTGGGTAGTTTTTGTCCGTTAGGCAACCTTTGCATTAACTCTTGATCTTACATAACTTTAATTGTTGTGTAGGATCATGCCTTAAGGTAGAGGTCGTGGCCAAAGAAGAGGCTAAGGTGGTGGTCATAGAGCCAACTGTCGAAGTCCATCACCTTGTCTATCCATGGTTCAGAGCACGAGGAACGACTGAGTCCTAAACACAATCCGTCTGGAGGTGGTGAGAACCTGGGACAACTTGATTTAGATGGACATTTGCAACACATTCTGGGAGAGATTGTTGGTCGGTTGGGACCCCGGCTAGAGGAGGAGCAGTAGGTTGAGAGGGAAAGGGAAAGGTCACCAAGGCGAAGGGAAGTAACCGCAAATCGAGAGGCAGTGATAGCTAGCCATATCAGTGATTTGATGAGAGCACATCCGCCTACATTCGATGGTTCTGGAGGAGGCCTGGAAGCGGAAACATGGTTAATTAATTTAGATTGATGCTTCGCGATGCACCCCTATGGCAGCAATACCAAAGCCCGGTGTGCAGTCATGCATCTGAGAGGCATTGCGTCCACTTGGTGGCTGCTGGAAGAGCAAAAGTTACATTTGAATATTAGCATGGTCACATGGGAGTTATTTTTGGATAGGTTCAGGGTTCGCTTCCTTTTTGATCATTGGAGGCAATGTAGGGCAGATTAGTTTCATGACCTTAGGCAAATGTCAATGTCGTTTGAATAGTATGAGCAGTGTTTCTATGAATTGAAACAATATACAGGAATCAATCATGATGAGGGAATGTTGGTTCAGCATTCCGTTCGGGGATTAAACGCCCGTATCAGTGGTGGAGTGAGAGTCTTTCAGCGAAGACAATAGAGGTAGCGGTTGAGAAGGCTCGGTTAGTAGAAGAAAATTTGGCTATGGCATTCGGAGGACACATAGGAGTTTAGATCGGCAGTGCACAGTCATCGGGTGTTGTTTCTCATGGAAGTCTGATCTTGGCTGCAGGGTCCTCTAAAGGCCATCAAGCACCCACTAAAGGTGAGCAGCAACAACACTCCTAGTCAAGACCTAAAAACTCTTAGTCTCAGCAGGGAGATAGATCTCAGAACAGGAAGATCTAAAATTGGCAATGTAATAGACTAGATCGTTTCGTGCAACCGGCACAAAGCACAAAATTGGCACCTTCACGAGGCAACTTTCAACAATCGAGTGCACCGGCTAGAGTCAGAGGTTTTGGATGAGGCACTGGCTGCTTCTCATGTCGGCAGCAGGGACATATTGCGAGGCAGTGTCCATAAGGGAACACTACAGGTTATAGTCAGGTACTAGCCATTTTTGAGCCGACGGTAGGCGATGCGGGTAGAGCATATCAGTTGTTTGCGGGTTCAGTAGAAACCAAATGATGAGACTTCAGCGACGTGGGAGGATGTGTCCCATATTAGAGAGGATTACCTATTTTTAAGTTACTGGCTTCCAGGAGTAAGCCATGTTCTAGGGGGGAGGATGTAATACCCCCATGTTGTTGAGACTCTTTACTACTATTTGTTACTCTTATGTGTTAGTGTGATACTAGTTTGTGATGGTCACTAGTTTACCGGCTTGGTGTGTGTGGATGCATAGTTTAGTTGATTACTACAATTGACATTATTATTATGAATTATGATACTTTATGTGGTGTTTATATTATTTGATTATGCAATGGTTTTTCCATAATATTATATATGTCGATATTGTGATTCTATGATAGTTAATTTGGGTTCAGTAATACATTGTGATGCAATGGTTTAATAATTAGTTTATGATGTGATTAGTTAGTTAGAATTGTTACTTTACATCTAATGTTGTATTTGTTAGTATAGCTTAGGTGAGAGGACAGTGTAGCACCACTCATTCATGAGTGCCCTGCTACGCTGCAATTCCTTCTCATGATATCATGTTTTTGATTATATATATATATTTGTTACTTGACGTTTATTTGTATGCAAGATTTGCAGGAATAAGTCTCGATTCCACCTGCTTCGGCAGAACAGGGTGAACATCAATTTAACCCAACGGGTACAATGTTGAAAAAGGGAGTTGATTTGGAAGTATTCCTACCCCAAGTCTGTCATCCTGGTTCGAGTTTTGTTGTGTCATGATTGAGGTTTTGTCGTTGTCTTGGTGTAGTTTAATTGTTGAGTATTTATTTTATTTATGGTTAGTGTTTATTTAATTAATCTTATTTTATAAGATTAACTAATGTTGTCTTGCTACTTGATTTAATTGTGAGTTAGTTAAATGTTGAATTTCAAATATATTGTAAATTAAAAAGTTATTTAATTAATTAAGAGTGTAAAATTAAATAAATATTGATGATGAAAATTAAATATTATCTTTTTCTTAATATTAAATTAGAAAATCTTCTGTGGATAATATCTTGAGAAAATAATTAAATTTTAATTAAAATTGTAGATAAGTGTGTGCTTTTAAAAGCCGGAAAAGGACCAATGAGTGAGGGGGATTTTTAAGGAAAAAGATGAAGAGCTTTATGGATTTTTATTTATTTTTAGTATAAGAGGATTTTTCACAGACAGAAGGGTTTTTTTTTTTCTGTTGTTTGGGCTATAAAAGTTGTTTGGGCTGTAAAAGTAAAGAAAAATATTTTGTTTTTGGTACTTCTGGGTAAAAGAATTGTTTTGAAGAAAGATAGATTTAAAAGAGAGCTGCAGGCAGGAAATTGAGAAGAGGCTACAGAAGGGATTCTATATCGAACAAAGGATTCCAGGTTTTCTTCTTTTAAGTTATTATTATTTTATTGTTCCATAAACAAAATCTGGTTGCTATGTTTTTGAAAATCAATTTCTTTATGTTTTCTTTGAAAGAGGTTTATGTGATTGGAAGTTGTTTGCTATAAATGTTTGAATTTTTCTGAAAAAAAAATTATAGTGAAAATCTTTTTTCGAATTTCTTCAATATAATTTAACTATGAAATTATTGTTTGAAGTGAAAATATATTTGTTTATATTGTTCTGAATCTCTGTTATATATATATATATAGTTCTATGTATATTTAAAAAAAAATTAGATATACATATTTATGTTACAATTCTGTTGTGTTATTTAAATGTATTTTTAGTAATATTATGTACCTATGTGATTTTATTTTGTGAGAAAAGAATAAATTTTTTTATTGCATTTATATAACAGATTTAGTATTTTCAGGTATTAGATAAAATATATTTAATTAAGGTTGTGTTATGTTAATGTTCTTCTGTATTTTCGTACGAATTAGGATTTAATAAAAATATATTTTAAAAAGTGTTTTAAAGTAAATTTTATTCCTCTTATTGAACGCACCAGGTTTGTTTTTTTTTAAATATGAATTTTTATATAAAAGAATTATTAAATAAAAAAAAAATTATATCAAATAAAATAAAAAATTTATTTGTTAGTGGGGGGTGGGCGGCCAGCCACGGTCGTACCGCCCAAGGCCACAGTGGTGGCTATGCGTAGCCACCACTGACTACGCACAACACAACAACCAAGGCTGTTGGGCGCAGCCAGTGGGGGCTACGTACCCCCTGCCATTGTCCTACTATGTATTATGGCTATGTGCCATGTGGTTTGGTATTAATATTGCGATTTAAATTTTGATGCGTTTTCTTTTATATATTATATATATTAATATATATATATATATATATATATATATATATATGAAATAATTGTTAAATTTTATAATGAGTTTTTCAAATATTTGATTAATATATATATATATCATATTTATATATATGTATATATGTATATATGTAAAAAGGTGTATATACATGTATATATACATATAGATAAATATATATATATATATATATGTTAGATAGTTATTTATATTGCTATGGTGAGGAAATAATTGGATAATTTTAAGGAACTTAATTTGTTGTTTAAGACTTCTAGAGGCGGGAATATTGATGTGTAAGTGTGATCTTGTATTTTGGTGTTTGATCTATGTTTTGATCATGGTTGTGATTTAGTTTGCACTGGGAATATACCGGTTTGTGAATGTGTTTTATGTGTTTTGGCGAGATGGTTATGCCTCGTAGAGGATCCATGTGATTCGTTCAGTATTTCTTATTGGTACAATCCTTTTTGTGTTGGGTATTTTGTGTTTGAGTGTCTAGAGAGAGTGGCTCTATTGGGGGCCGACACAAAAAGGCGCTGTCAGGGTAACCCACCTAGAGTTAGAGTAATCAGTGATAATCTAAGTAAGAAATCATGGGTGGGGTTTTAACATTAACAAGATAATTGTAATCCCTCGTTCGCCTGTTAGTCCTATCACAGACTAACGGGGACCGAGAAGGCCGTGGTTGGAAAGATCGTTGCCTTGTCTTCATGAAAGGTTAACGATTCCGCATGAGGAACCCTATGGAGTGGCGCCTTGAGATAGGCTGTCAGGAGAACCATAGATGGAGGTGACAATGGAGGCGGCACCCTGTGATAGGTTGTCTAGATAATCCATGTGAAGCCATGCGATGACACTCTCCTCTAACATTCCATTTGTGTTATTTTATTGAAGTCCTCTGGAAGTAGTCTTTTGAAATTATGATTTGATATTTATTGATGATGTGTTTCGTGATTTATTATTGTATTATTTGGAAAGTGATTTATGGCTATGTTTCGAAGTGGTCTAATGTTATGTCTTTTGATGATTTATCATTGTTGAGTTTTAGTGTGGTCTAGTGATATTATGTTGTCTATATGAAGTTAGTCTTGTGTTACTCTTAACGTGCTTAGTCGGGGATCCTTCCTTGTCTACTCCTAGCACGGGGGTGGTTGGGTGGAATGTGCTTCGCACCCCGTTGGGTCCCTTTGGTTGCAGTTGTTTCTTTCATTGCAGAGTTTTGCAGGTGCAGATGATCCAGTGTTCTTATGTACCAGATGTATGTTCATACTTCAGATGTAATTTATTTATTGATGTATGGACTCCCACATGTGTTGGGAGGATCTTGATGTAATTTGTTATATGTTCATTATGTTGTACTATCATATTGTTGTAATGTATATTCAGGCCATGTAATCATTCGAGAACTATCATTGTAATTGCTAATTATGTTATGTTATATCTGTGGGAAATATATATATATATATATCTTATGATTAATTCATTTTTCTTTTGCATATATGGTGTATTATGTATTACCTTTATTAATGTGGTTATTGTTAATGGATGTTTTAAATGGTGATGTGAGAATGAAAGGTTTTACGTAATTATTTAGTTATTGTTTAATTTATTGTCTTTGTTATGGGTTAGTGTAGTATTGTCACCTCATGTACCACAAGGGATTTAGTTCTGCAACTTAGAACATTGTAATGTTGGAATAGTTAAGTACAATCTTGTGTTCTTTTAAAAAGAAAATTTTGTTGTGGTTTTATTTGTTCCTTTGGGGTTCACGTGGTGGGGAGTTACAGCTTGGTATCAGATCCAAGGTTGCTAACGCTGGGTCCTCTGGGTAGTTTGTGTCCGTTAGGAAACCTTTGCGTTAACTTTTGATCTTACATAACTTTAATTGTTGTGCATGATCATGCCTCGAGGTAGAGGTCGTGGCCAAAGAAAAGGCCGAGGTGGTGGCCATAGAGCCAACCGCCGAAGTCCATCACCAACGAGTATCCATGGTTCAGAGCACAAGGAACGGCTGAGTCCTCAACACAATCCGTCTAGAGGTGGTTAGAATCTGGGACAACCTGGTTTGGATGGACATTTGTAGCACATTTTGGGAGAGATTCTTGGTTGGTAGGGACCCAGGCCAGAGGAGGAGCAGTGGGTCGAGAGAGAAAGGGAAAGGTCCCCAAGGCGAAGGGAAGTAACTACAAATCAGGAGGCAGTGATAGCTGGTCATATGAGAGATTTGATGAGACAACATCCGCCTACATTCGATGGTTCTAAAGGAGGTCTAGAAGCGGAAACATGGTTAATTGATTTGGATCGATGCTTCACAATGCACCCCTATGGCAGCAATACCAAAGCCCGGTGCGCAATCATGCATCTGAGAGGCTTTGCTTCCAATTGGTGGTGGCTGGAAGAGAAAAAGTTGCATTTGGATATCAGCATGGTCACATGGGAGTTATTTCTGGACAGTTTCAGGGCTCGCTTCCTTTCTGATCATTAGAGGCAACGTAGGGCAAATGAGTTTCATGATCTTAGGCAGATGTCGATGTCCGTTGAATCATATTAGTGGTGTTTCTATGAATTGAAACAATATGTAGGAATCAGTCATGATGAGGGAATGTTGGTTCAACATTTCGTTCGGGGCTTAAATTCCCAAATCAGTGGTGGAGTGAGAGTCTTCGAGCTGAAGACAATGGAGGTAGTGGTTGAGAAGGTTTGGTTAGTAGAAAATTTGGCTATAGCATTCAGAGGACACATAGGAGTTCAGATCGGTAGTGCACCGTCATCGGGTGTTGTTTCTCATGGAAGTTCGATCTTGGCTGTAGGGTCCTCTAAAGGCCATCAAGCACCCACTAAAGATGAGCAGCAACAACACTCCCAATCGAGACCTAAAAACTCTCAGTCTCAGTAGGGAGATAGATCTCAGAACAGGAAGATCCGAAGTTGGCAACATAATAGACCAGATCGTTTTGTCTAACCGACACAAAGCACAGAGTTCACACCTTCGTGAGGCAGCTTTCAACAATCGAGTGCACCAGCTGGAGTGAAAGGTTTTGGAAGAGGCATGTGGGAAACAAGGTCAAATTGTGAGGCAGTGTCCACAAGGGAACACTATAGGTTATAGTCAGGTATTAGCCATTGCTGAGCCGATGGTAGACGATGCGGGTAGAGCATATCAGTTGTTTGCGGGTTCGCGGGTTCAGTAGGACCCAAATGATGAGACTTTAGTGACATGGGAGGATGCGTCCCATATTAGAGAGGATTATCTATTTTTAAGTTATTGGCTTCCAGGAGTAAGCCATGTTCTAGGGGGGAGGATGTAATACCCCAATTGTAACACCCTGCCACGCAACCCTAGGGAAAGTTGCAATTTACCAAACAAACGAACTATTTTTTTTTTTTTAAATAAGAACAATTAACATACAAGTTCACTTAACCATTTCCAACCATTTCCCTAAGGCTACGAGATCGTGTTACTGAAGCCAAATGCGGAACATGAATTAAAACCATATCATATAATTACTTAACAATTAAAGTTCCCATACATTCCATTCATAATAAATTTACATCCAAGACTATGAAGTGCCACATGATTCCAAACAATATAGCTTACAACATGTTTACAATAAGATTAGAATACTCATTTCCCGAATGAGGTAAATCCAACAAATATGATAACATATTACAAATTCTGCCTCGATAACAAATGAGGGGTAATAAAATACAATAAGTACTGAGAGAACAAGGCATGAGAAGAAACTGATTCCCACGAGCTCTCCATCTGGAAATCTTGACCACATGAACAGGAAGAAGAACCAACAGATTAAGATGCAGGCCACCCGACCACGTGGAATCCAAAAGGTTCCACTCCCTCCATGCTAGGAGATAGTAACAAGGAATTCCTACTCAAGACCATCTACCACTAGACACAGGCTAAAACATAACTGAACAGAAACAACTACAACCACAAGGTCACTTAACATCTACAACCACAATGACACTTAACCACTACAGACAAAATATCACTTAACCACTATAATCATGTCACTTAACATGAGGTTACAAAGCTTCCAGAGAACAAAGATCATATACTTCACACAATAACTGATTAACTGTTGACATAGGAAGAGTGTCATGCGTAAATTGCTATGAGTTACCCTGGATCAACCTTCGTAGGCTACCGCACCCCCATCTTGGGTTACCCTGGCTTGCCTCTACCGGCCGCCGGACCCTCACGCAAAACTATGCATCCCATCTCATCCTGAGCCTTATCATTCACTTGCTTCACGAGAGAGACATTCTTTATCTTTATTAGTGTGAAAGATCCCCATTAATGCCTTTAGATTATCACTTAGTTAAACTCTAGGTGAGTTACCCTAGCGCCCCTTTGTGTGCCAGACCCCCACAAAGAGTCACTCTCTTATCGACAACACACAAGGTACAATACCACAATAGGTAACTAGACAACATAACCTCTCCAATCCAAGGAGGAACAAAACAAGAGAAGTCATTCCGAACATTGGAGGAAACCAAATACGAAAACACACTCCTTCCAAAGGAGGTACAAATCTCATTACCCTCTCCTATTTCCCAGGAGGCACAAATCCCCGTTCATGGAAACCGGGTACAAAAACATAGTACAACTCTACACCATTCCCAAGGCGATTCACAAATTGAACCTCTACACAAAACATCCCACTCTAGAGAACTTCTCTGGAAGACTTGCATAGATCCTTAACCCCATTTGTCTGACATAGAGAATAAAAGAAACATGATAGAAAAGCATTCCAGACAACTCAATATCTAATGTTAGGGTTTCCTAAACCCAGTCAAACATAGTTTTCAATCTTGCGTTTACTCAATCAAATACACCAAGTTCATTTCCCAACATTGAAGTGTTTACAACCCAATCATTTACTCTAAATTTCACAATTAACATCCCTAATCAAAGCGTTCCAATAAACAAAGTCATCTGAATAAAATAATCAACCCTTACTCTACGTTTAACAGTTGTATTCATAATCGAGGTATTCTAATAAACAAATTCATCCAATTAAATAAATCAACAACTTGAGAATATACAACTCAAATCAAAACACTTCATTTATTTCTAATTTTCTTAATTAAACTATAATATTATATCTCGTAAAAATTATCATATTAAATTATTATTCAAAACATTTCAAAATTGTTTATTTATATATTAAGAGTGAAACATTTAAAAAAAAAACAATCATTTTATCAAAAAAACATATTATAAAATTTACTAAATACAATCCAATAAATAAATCCTCAAATCCAGAATAAGTAACTCAATCAAACAAATCGTTTATTTCTAATTTTTTTCAATAAGACTATATCATAGCATACTTGTAATTATTATATCATCAAATCAAAATCTCAACACCTTAAATTCTTTATTTACATATATATAAATATATATATATATACCATTTATTTCAAATTGTATCAATCAAAACATATAATAAAAGAAATTACCTTAATATTACACAATAATTTTACAAATTTGCAAGAATAAATATATAAATTAAAATAATCATTTTATTAAAAAAAACCTTAAATAAATATCATGTTTTAAAAATTATACAATAAATATATATTAACTAAATATCATCTTTGAAAATTATATATATATATAAAATCGGACTTAAAAAAACATTAAAAATAACAATTTAAAAATAAGTTAAATAAATTAAATTTTATGGGCACGGACCTCCACACAGGTGGAGGTACTACGTACGTGAGGAGGCCGCAGCCCCTACGGACTGCGCCTAGCAGCTTCGGCTGCTGTGCGCAGTCGTAGTGGCTACATAAAACACACAGCAGGGCTGTGGGAGGTACGGCTTCGGCCGACCTCCCACCCCTATAAATATAAATTTTGTTTTATTTTTATTTTTGAAAATTTTGATTTCAATAAAATTTCATTTTTTTTTTAAAGAAAATATTTTCTATTTCGATTTCAAATCAAGTTGAGTATGAATATTAAAATACAGTACAAATATCCATAGAATATATATATATATATATATATATATATCCTCATTGGAGATTTGAAACAATTAATATAATTAAAAGTTTTTTTTTTTTTCCTAACAGATCCAATATAAGATTGAGCAAACAAATTCAAACCTATATTAAAAGGGATTTTCTTTTCAAGGTAATTTTAACATAATAATAAAATTATTTTTTCTTCCTAAAGAGTAATTTTCACAAAGAAATTTCATTGAATAATTTCAAAGGATTTTATTATAGTTTTCTACCGAGGGTTTAAAAACAGACAAGTTTGCAAAACACAACACTTCTCTCAGTGAAGTTTATTTTAAGCACTGTAAGCCAGATTTCATTTATATAATCAACAAAATAATAATAAATAAAAGAAGAAAACTTGGAGTCCTTCGCTTGTGAAGAATCCTTTCTGAATCCTCTTCTCGACTTCCTGCTTTCAGCTCTTTTCTCGATCTTTGGCCTTCAACGTTCTTCTGAATCTCTCTTTTCTTTCAAAACCACAATAATTTTACCTAGAAAACACCAACCCAAAACTATTTTTCTTTTTACAGATCCAAACAGTAGAGAAAACTTCTTTGTGTGAATAATCCTCTCATCAAAATAATAAATCAAAATAAAGATTCAATAAAGCTCTTCCGCTTTCTTTTCTCAAAAATCATCCTCTCTTATTGGTCCTTTTTCCAGCTTTTAAAAGCACAACTTATCTACAATTTTAATTAAAATAATTTATTTAATCAAGATATTATCTGCACATGATTTTTCTAATTTATTATTAATAAAAAGATAATATCTAATTATTCTCAACAATATTAATTTAATTTAATTTCTTGCACTTTAATTAATTAAATACTTTTTAATTTACAATATATTTAAATTTAACCATTTACAAACTCACAATTAAATCAAAACAACAAAATACTTTAATTGATTATCTTATCAAATAAGATTAATTAATTAAACACTAACCACAAATTAAATAAATACATAACAATCAAACTACATAATGACAAGGACAACACTTCAGTCATGACACCACAACTTACAACAGGACGACAAACTTGGGACGGAAAACCTAGCTACTATCTCCCAATCGATTACCGTTGGTAAATGGACACGCTCAGACCTGTGAAGCCAGGTGGAGTCGATGTCATGTACCTATCAACTTGCAACAAAGAGCATGTCGAATGTGCAATATGTATATAATATGGTCAAACACACCGTGAAAAGGAAATCTCGGAATTGTAGGGTGCTCGCAAGTACAATCCCGTCCCTTTCACCAATACAGTATCACTAACTAACACATCTAACATCAATGATATGATCAATAGCATAAACATCATTAAATCAAATATCTTCTACGTTACTCTAAAACATGTCATAAAGGTAGCATCAGAATAGAATCACATTGAAATATAACTTTCACATCATTTAACAATTGCAATCAAAAGCAACCAAGTTCTAAAGTCAAAGCATATTCAGACACAATCATCAAATGTCTAACTATACAAAACACACAATAACAGTACCAACATAGTATCAAGGCATCAAACAAAGCATAGAAAATAATAAATCCAAACAGCAAGAGGAGGGGTATTACACCCATGTTGCTGAGACTCTTTACTACTATTTGTTACTCTTATATGTTAGTGTGATATTGGTTTGTGATGGTGACTAGTTCACTGGCTTGGTGTGTGTGGATACATAGTTTATTTGATTGCTACAATTGACATTATTATTATGAATTATGATACTTTATGTGGTGTTTAGATTATTTGATTATGCAATGGTTTTTCCATAATATTATATATGTCGATATTGTGATTCTATGATAGTTAATTTGGGTTCTGTAATACATTGTGATGCAGTGGTTTCATAATTAGTTTATGATGTGATCAGTTAGTTAGAATTGTTACTTTACATCTAATGTTGTATTTGTTACTATAGCTTAGGTGAGAGGACAGTGTAGCACCACTTGTTCATGAGTGCCCTGCTACACTACAATTCCTTCTCACGATATCATGTTTTCGATTATATATATATGTGTTACTTGACATTTATTTGTATGCGGGATTTGCAGGAATAAGTCTCGATTCCACCTACTTCGGTAGGACAGGGCGAGCATCAATTTAACCCAACGGGTACAATGTTGAAAAAGGGACTTGATTTGGAAGTATCCCCGTCCCAAGTCTGTTATCCTGGTTCAAGTTTTGTTGTGTCATGATTGAGGTTTTGTCCTTGTCTTGGTGTAGTTTAATTGTTGAGTATTTATTTTATTTATGGTTAGTGTTTATTTAATTAATCTTATTTTATAAGATTAACTAATGTTGTTTTGTTACTTGATTTAATTGTGAGTTAGTTAAATGTTGAATTTCAAATATATTGTAAATTCAAAAGTTATTTAATTAATTAAGAGTGTAAGTAATTAAATTAAATAAATATTGATGATGATATTTAAATATTATTTTTTTCTTAATATTAAATTAGAAAACCTTGTCTGGATAATATCTTGAGAAAATAATTAAATTTTAATTAAAATTGTAGATAAGTGTGTGCTTTTAACAGCAGGAAAAGGACCAATGAGTGAGGAGGATTTTTATTTATTTTTATTATGAGAGAGATTTTTACAGACATAAGGGTTTTTTTTTCTGTTGTCTGGGCTGTAAAAGAAAAGAAAAATATTTTGTTTTTGGTACTTCTGGGTAAAAGAATTGTTTTGAAAAAAGATAGATTTAAAATAGAGTTGTAGGCAGGAAATTGAGAAGAGGCTACATAAGGGATTTTACATCGAAAGAAGGAATCCAGGTTTTCTTCTTTTAAGTTATTATTGTTTTATTGTTCCATAAACAAAATCTGGTTGCTGTGTTTTTTAAAATCAATTTCTCTATGTTTTCTTTGAAAGAGGTTTCTGTGATAGGAAGTTGTTTGCTATAAACGTTTGAATTTTTCTAAAAAAAAATTATACAGAAAATCCTTTTTGGAATTTCTTCAATATAATTTAACTATGAAATTATTGTTTGAAGTGAAAATGTATTTTTTTATATTGTTGTTCTAAATCTCTATTAAATAAATATATATATATATATATATATATATATACATACTTCTATGTATATTTAAACAAAAATTAGATATACCTATTTATGTTTCAATTTTGTTGTGTTATTTAAATGTATTTTTAGTAATATTATGTACCTGTGTGATTTTATTTTGTGAGAAAAGAATAAATTTTTTATGTGCATTTATATTGCAGATTTAGTATTTTGAGGATATTAGATAAAATATATTTAATTAATGTTGTGTTCTATTAATGTTCTTCTGTATTTTCGTATGAATTAGGATTTAATGTAAAAAAATATTTTAAAAGTGTTATGGGCGAATTTTATTCCTTATTTAAATTCGTGTTTGTTTTTTATTTGTTAGTGGGGGTTGGGTGGCCGGCCGCGGCTGTACCGCCCATGGCCCCAGTGGTGGCTATGCGCAGCCACCACTGACTGCACATAGCAGCCTAGGCTGTTGGGCGCAGCCAGTGGGGGCTGCGTACCCCCCCTGCCACAGTACTACTATGTACTATGCCTGTGTGCCGTGTGGTTTGGTATTAATATTGCGATTTAAATTTTTAATTGTTAAATTTTATAATGAATTTTCAAATATTTCATTTAAATATATATATATATATATACATATATATATATATATACATATATATATATATATTTACACATATATATATATATGTATATATATATATACACATATATATATATATATACACATATATATATATCGTATTTATATATATGTATATATAGGATGATCCCACAATAGTGGTTTCTAATTTTTGGCCAAACTGGACACTAAAATAATTTTTTTAAACTAAATCTTCACTTTCGAGCACCTAGAGCAGCTAAACTGTGAGGAATTTTGTCTATAGATTCTAAATATATTTTTTTCAAATTTTTTGGAATCAGATTGCACTTCTTTTCCATCTCCCTCGAAAACTAGTTTTTTTTTTCAGAAAACAACATTTTTAAAAAGTGACGCTCACCATATAACCTATAAGTTTTTTTCCATGAAGGATAAAATTCTAATTCTTTTGAATTTAAATTCGTAACTATAATATATAGTGCTTCCACTTGGTTAGATAGTTTTTTATTGAATTTTTTTTTCTTTAATCAGGTTTTGAATTCAAACTAATTATAATTTATACATAGCGCGACCGTATAATGCGTAACTTTTTTTGTATGTATCAAAATTCAAATTTTTTTCATTGTTGGATCAAGGACTTCAATATCTGGTGCATTAATATTTTTAATTTTTTTTAATAATCTGCTATTTTTCCACATGTGTCTCAACAGAGAGTTTGATTTTGGTGAAAACCTACATTCACGAGAAAATAAAAATAAATATAATAATAAAATTATATTTATTTAAAATTACACTTTTTGGGAAGCTTATAATAAGGACTACATACTTACAAAAAATAAATTTTAAATGAATTCATTTGATCCCCCAAAAGGTAAATCAAAAGTGGTTTTTATCAGTATTTTGATAGGTGTAAAGGAGACTCCATTATAGGTATGGTTTAAAACTAGTGGGGTTCTATCTAAGGGGGTCTGATTTAAAGTAGTTTGATCAAACCCTTTTCAATTGGAATTCTTTTAATGAAATGTTTAAAGCTTAAATCATTATATTTTTTAAAAATATGTGATTTCAGCAAAAATTAGTTCCTCCCAGAAATTGTAAACCAGCTTTGTGGGATCACCCATATATATGTAAAAAGGCGTACATGTATATATACATATATATAAATAGATAAATATATATATATATGTTGGATAGTTATTTATATTGCTATGGTAAGGAAATAATTGGATAATTTTAAGGAAATTGCAATGTTACAATATAATTGTGCAAATTAGAAATAAATTATAGGCTTTGAATTTAATCAAACTTTCTTGAGTTATTGATTTATGAAGTTGGTGGAATTTATTGTGCCTTGCAGTTTGTTTGGCGTGGTTCTATGATTTATTCACTCTTGAAATTATTCATTTTATTTAATTTGATTTTCTTTTATTTCGGTTTACGTCATGTGGAAAACCCTAGAGTTAGCTTATTTTTTTATAGGAACTTAATTTGTTGTTTAAGACTTCCAGAGTCGGGAATACTGATGTGTAATTGTGATCTTGTATTTTTGTGCTTGATCTATGTTTTGATCATGGTTGTGATTTAGTTTGCACTGGGATTATACCGGTTTGTGAATGTGTTTTGACGAGATGGTTATGCCTCGCAGAGGATCCATGTGATTGGTTCAGTATTTCTTGTTGGTACAATCCTTTTTGTGTTCGGTATTTTGTGTTTGTGTTTGAGTGGCTCTAGTGCGGGCCGGTGCACAAAGGGGCTGTCAAGGTAACCCACCTAGAGCTAGAGTAATCAGTGATAATCTAAGTAATAAATCATGGGTGGGGTTTTAACATTAAAAAGATAATTGTGATCCCTCATCCGCCTGTTAGTGCTATCATAGACTAAGGGGGACCAAGAAGGCCGTGGTTGGAAAGATCATTGCCTTGTCTTCACGAAAGGTTAACGATTCCCCATGAGTAACCCTATGGAGTGGCACCTTGAGATAGGCTGTCAGGAGAACCATAGATGGAGACGGCACTTTAATCTAGGTTGTTTGGGTAATCTATGTATAGATGGAGCCAGCACTTTGTGATAAGTTATCTGGATAATCCATGTGAATCCATGCGATAACACTCTCCTCTAACATTCCATTTGTGTTATTTTATTGAAGTCCTTTGGAAGTAGTCTTTTGATATTATGATTTGAGATTTATTGATGATGTGTTTCATGATTTATTATTGTATTATTTGGAAAGTGACTTATGGCTATGTTTCGAAGTGTTCTAATGTTATGTCTTTTGATGATTTATCATTGTTGAGTTTTAGTGTGGTCTAGTGATATTATGTTGTCTATATGAAGTTAGTCTTGTGTTACTGTTAACGTGCTTAGTCGGGGATCCTTCCTTGTCTACTCCTAGCACGGGGGTGGTTGGGTGGAATGTGCTTCGCACCCCGTGTACGCCAAAGGATTTAGTTGTGCAACTTAGAACATTGTACTATTGGAATAGTTAAGCTAAATGTTATGTTCTTTTAAAAAAAATAATTGTTGCGGTTTTATTTGTTCCTTTGGGGTTCGCGTGGCGGGGCGTTACACAAGCACCTATAAAACCCATATTTTCGATATTCCTAAAAAATTTATTTCGTAGATTCTATTTTTGAGGGGTTCTTGCATGTTGGTGAAAATTTATTTTTTCAAAAAAATGATGATCTAGGTCTACTTAGAACGACATTCTCCACAAATCCCATTTCTACCTTTTAGGGGTTCTTCCATGTTGTTGAAAAATTAGTTTTTGAAAAATGGACTATTTGGGTTTACTCAAAATGACATTCTCTACAAAACCCATTTCTCATATTTTTCATAAAAAGATTACCTCCACTGCTTCTACTTTTCAAAAAAATCGATCTTTTTCAAGAACAACTTATTTTTTCAAAAACCAGACAATCTAGGTCTCTTGAGCGGTTTCATAAATAGGGCTTTAACTCAACAAAAGATGAGGGTTCGAGAAAGGGGATAGAATATATGCGTATAGAATGCACAACTACAGTGTAATCCGCAAGCGTAGTCACCAAAGTTGATCGATGGTGCATGAAAACTCAAATTCAAGCGGTTTCCTAAATACGGTTATAACTAAAAAAAAACAAATATTCTCGAAAGCCGATAGAAAATACATGTACTGAATGGACAACTCCAATGCAATCCAAAATTGTAGTCACCAAAGTTGATTGATGGCCCAGGAAAACTTAAACACGAGCATTTCCTAAGTGCAGTTATAACTCAACAAAAAATGAAGGTTAGCAAAAGTCGATAGAAAATATGGGTATAGAATGCACAATTGCAATGTAAACCACAATATTAGTTACCCAAGATGATAGATTGACCATGAAAAGTCAAACTTCAGCGTTTTCCTAAATGTGACAATAATTCAACAAAAAATGAAGGTTCACAAAACGTGATAGATAATACGCAAACATAATGGACAACTACAGTGCAATCCACAATCGTAGTCACCAAAGTTGATCGATGGCCCATGAAAAATCAGACTAGAGTGGTTTCCTAAATGCAGCTATAACTCAAGAAAAAATGAAGCTTCACAAAAGGCAATAGAAAACACATGTAAAAAGTGTACAACTACAATGCAATTCACAATCGTAGTCACCAATGTTGATGAATGCCCCACAAAAACTCAAACATGAGCATTTTCCTAAATGCGGCTATAACTCAAAATAACTGAAGGTTCGTGAAACAAAATTAAAAATATGCATACAAAATGAACAACTATAGTACAATACACAATCATAGTCACTAAACTTGATTAATGGACCACAAAAACTCAAATATGAGCGATGGCCCATGAAAACTCAACTATAGTACAATACCACAATCATAGTCACCAAAGTTGATCGATGGCCCATGAAAACTCAAACTTGAGTGATTTCCTAAATGAAGCTATAACTCAACAAAAAATGAAGGCTTACGAAAGGTGATAGAAAATATATGTACAAAATAGAAAACTACAGTGCAATCCATAATCGTAGTCACCAAAGTTGATCGATGGCCCATGAAAACTCAAACACGAGCGGTTTCCTAAATGCAGCTATAATTCAACAAAAAATGAATTTTCACGATAGGGGATAGAATATACTTGTACAAAATGGAAAACTATAGAGCAATCCACAATCATAGTACCAAAGTTGATCGAAGGTCCACAAAAACTCAAACACAAGCATTTTGCTAAATGCGAATATAACTCAACAGAAAATGAAGGTTCATGATAGGTGATTAAAAATATTCATACAGAATGGACAACTACAGTACAATAAAAAATCGTAGTCACCAAAGTTAATCAATGGCCTACAAAAACTCAAACACTGGTGGTTTCAAACGTGCGGCTATAACTCAATGAAATATGAAGGCTATAACTCAATGAAATATGAAGGTTCATAAAAATTGATAGAAAATACTTGTATAGAATGGACAACTACAATGTAATCCATAATCAAAGTAACCAAAGTTTATTGATGGCCCAAGAAAACTCAAACACGAGCGGTTTCCCAAATGTGGCTATAACTCAACAAAAAATGAAGGTTTGCGAAAGGTGATTAAAAATATGCGTAAAAAATGCACAACTAGAGTACAATACGCAATCGTAATCACCAAAGTTGATCGATGGCCCAAAAAAATTCAAACATGAGCCGTTTATTAAATGCGGCAATAACTCAACAAAAAATGAAGGTTCACAAAAATCAATAGAAAATACGTGTATAGATTGGACTACTTGAGTGCAATCCACAATCGTAGTCACCAAAGTTGATCGATGGCCCACGAAAACTCAAACACGAGCAGTTTCCTAAGTGCAGATATTACTCAACAAAAAATAAAGGTTCACAAAAGGCGATAAAAACTATGCGTATAGAATTCATAACTATAGTGTAATCCATAAATTGAACTCACCAAAATTGATCAATGGCCTACGAAAACTCAAACATGAGTGGTTTCCTAAGTGAGGCTATAACTCAATGAAAAATAAAGGTTCGTGAAAGGTGATAGAAAATACACCTACAAAATCTACAACTACAATGTAATCCATAAGCGTAGTCACCAAAGTTGACCGATGCCCCACGAAAACTCAAACACGAACGGTTTCCAAAATGTGACTATAACTCAACAAAAGAAAAAAGGTTCACGAAAGACAATAAAAAATTAGTTACCATAATGGACAACTACAGTGCAATCCGCAATTGTAGTTACGAAAGTTGATCAAAGGCCCACAAAAACTCAAACATGAGAGTTTTGCTAAATGTGCCTATAACTCATCAAAAGATGAACGTTCATGAAAGGCGATTAAAAATATGTGTACAGAATGGACAACTACATTACAATCCACAATCGTAGTCACCAAAGTTGATCGATGGCCCACGAAAATTCTGACATGATCGATTTCCTAAATGTGGCTATAACTCAACAAAAAATGAAGGCTTGCAAGACGCGATCGAAAATTAGTGTTCATAATGCACAACTACATTGCAATCCACAACCATAGTCACAAAAGTAGATCGATGGCCCACGAAAACTCAAACTTAAGTGGATTCCTAAATGCGGCTATAACTCAACAAAAAATGAAGGTTCGCAAAAGGTGATAGAAAATATGTTTATAGAATGGAAAACTACAGTGCAATCCACAATCGTAGTCACCAAAGTTGATCTATAGCCCACGAAAACTAAAACAAGAGTGGTTTCATAAGTGTGGATATAACTCAATGAAAAATCAAGGTTCACGAAAGGCAATCAAAAACACGTGTATAGAATGCGAAACTACAGTATAATCCACTAGCATAGTCACCAAGGTTGATACATGGCCCATGAAAATTGAAACACGAGCAGTTTCCTAAATGCAGCTACTCAACAAAAAATAAAGATTTGTGAAAGGTGATTAAAAATGTGCGTACAAAATGCACAACTATAGTACAATCCTCAATCGTAGTCACCAAAGTTGATTGATGGCCCAAAAAATCTCAAACATGAACAGTTTACTAAATTCGGCTATAACTCAACAAAAAATGAAGGTTCGCGAAAGGCGATAGAAAATTAATGTTCATAATGCACAAGAACATATAATGCACAATCGTAGTCACCAAAGTTGATCGATGACCCACGAAAATTCTGACACGATCAATTTCCTAAATGCGGCTATCACTCAACAAAAAATGAAGGCTTGCAAGAGGCGATAGAAAATTAGTGTTCATAATGCACAACTACATTGCAATCCACAATTGTAGTCACCTAAGTTTATAGATGGCCTACAAAAATTAAAACACGAGTTGTTTCTAAAATGCAGCAATAACTCAACAAAAAATGGTCTGCGAAAGGCGATAGAAAATACGCGCACAAAATTGACAACTACAATGCAGTCCACAATCGTAGTCAACAAAATTGATGGATGGGCCACAAAAAGTCAAACATGAGCGGTTTCGTAAATGTGGCTATAACTCAACAAAAAATGAGTGTTCACGAAAGGTGATAGAAAATACGCATATAGATTGAACAACTATAGTGCAATCCAGAATTGTAGTCATCAAAGTTCACCGATGGTCCACGAAAACTCAAACACGAGCATTTTCATAAATGTGGCTATAACTCAACAGAAAATGAAGATTCGCGAAAGGTGATAGAAACGCGTATAGAATGCACAACTACAGTGTAATACACAAGCGTAGTCACCAAAGTTGATCGATGGGCCACGAAAACTCAAACTCGAGCGGTTTCCTAAATGTGGCTATAACTCAACAAAAATAAAGTTCACGACAGGCGATGGAAAATGAGCGTACAAAATGGACAACTACAGTGCAATCAACAATTGTAGTCACCAAACTTTATCGATGGCCCACGAAAACTCAGACACAAGCAGTTTGTTAAGTGCGGTATAACTTAACCAAAAAATGATGGTTCATGAAAGGCAATAAAACATGTGTATAGAATGCAAAACTATAGTGTAATCCATAATCGTAGTCACCAAAATTGCTCGATGGCCCATGAAAACTCAAACACTACCGTTTTCCTAAATGCGGCTATAACTCAAAAAAAAATGAAGGCACTATAGTGTAATTCACAAGCGTAGTCAAGAAAGTTGACCGATGCGGTTTACTAAATGCGGCTATAATTCACCAAAAAATGAGGCTTCCCAAAAAGGGATCGAAAATGCTTAGACAATGGACAACTACAAAGCAATTCACAATCGTAGTCACCAAGGTTGATTTATGGCAACTCGAATACGAGCAGTTTCCCAAATGCGGCTGTACCTAAACAAAAAAAGAAAGTTCACAAAAGGTGATAGAAAATATGCCTACATAATGGACAACTACAGTGCAATCCACAATCATAGTCACCAAAGTTGATCGATGGCCCACGAAAAGTCAAACACGAACTATTTCCTAAGTGCAGCTATAATAACTCAACAAAAAATGAAGGCTTGCGAAAGGCAATAGAAAATACACATATAGAATGCAAACTACAATTTAATCCACAAGTGTAGTCACCAAAGTTGATCGATGGCACACAAAAATTCAAACACGAGCAGTTTCCTTAATGCGGCTATAACTCAACAACAAACGATGGTCCATAAAAAGCGATAGAAAATATCCATACATTATGCACAACTACAGTGCAATCCACAATTGTAGTCACCAAAGTTGATCGATGGCGCATGAAAACTCAAACACGAGCGGTTTCCACACAAAAAATAAAGGTTCACGAAAGGCATAATCACCAAACTTGATCGATGCTCCACGAAAACTCAAATTCGAGCAGTTTCCTAAATGCGGATATAACTCAACAAAAAATGAACCTTCGCGAAAGGAAATAGCAAATACACATATAGAATGCAGAACTATAGTGTAAACCACAATCGTATTCAACAAAGTGGATTAATGGGCCAAGAAAACTCAAACACGAGCCGTATCCTAAGTGCAGCTATAACTCAACAAAAAATGAAAGTTCACGAAAGCCAATAGAAAATACATGTATAGAATTCAAAACTATAGAGTCATCCATAATTTTAGTCACGAAAGTTGATCGATGGCCCATGAAAACTCAAATACGAGCGTTTTCCTAAATGCAACAATAACTAAAAAAATGAAGGTTTTTGAAAGGCGATTAAAAATATGCGTCCAGAATGCAAAACTACTGTACAATCCACAATTGTAGTCACCAAAGTTGTTCAATGGCACACGAAAAATCAAACATGAGCGGTATCTTAAGTGCGGCTATAACTCAACGAAAAATTAAAATTCGTGAAACGTGATAGAAAATATGCATATATAAATGCACAACTATAGTACAATCCACTATAATTGTCAATAAAGTTGATCGATGACCCACAAAAACTCAAACATGAGTGGTTTCCTAAATGTGGCTATAACTCAACAAAACATGAACATTCAGGAAAGGTGATTAAAAATATGCGTACAAAATGCACAAGTACAGTACAATCTAGAATCATAGTCACCAAAGTTGATCGATGGCCCACGAAAACTCAAACATGAGCGTTTTCCTAAATATGGCTATAACTCAAAAAAAATTGAAGGTTCATGAAAGGCGATAAAAAATATGCATACAAAATGCAAAACTACAGTACAATCCACAATAGTAGTCTCCAAATCTCATCGATGGCTCAAAAAAACTCAAACATGAGTGGTTTCCTAATTGCGGCTATAACTCAACAAAAAATAAGGTTCACGGAAGGCGATATAAAATACATGTATGGAATGCACAACTACAGTGTAATCCAAAGCGTACTCATCAAAATTGATCAATGGCCCACGTTAACTCAAACTCGAGCAGTTTCCTAAATGCGGCTATAACTCAACAAAGAATGAAGGTTCACGAAAGGTGATAGAAAATATGCATACAAAATGGAGAAAACTATAGTGCAATCCACAATTGTAGTCACCAAAGTTGATCGATGGCCCAAGAAAATTTAAACACGAGCAGTTTCCTAAGTGCGGCAATAACTCAACAAAAAATGAAGGTTCATGAAAGGCGATAGAAAATACGCGTATAGAATGACAACTATAGTGCAATCCACAATCGTAATCACCAAAGTTGAGTGATGGCCCACGAAAACTCAAACATGAGTGTTTTCTTGAATGTGCCTATAACTCAACAAAAAATTAAGGTTCGTGAAAAGCGATAGAAAATACGCATTCTTCCACAATGGTGCGTGTTACAGTCCATGTTCCCCGTGCCGTTTCACACAAAACCGCTCTTGAGAATGTTGTGTTCGGGTAGCTACCTGCAATTTGCTCATATTCGGTGCATCAGAGTAAACACTTAGTGAACGCCATCTCTTCCCACCCACCGCTTCCCACCCACACCTGTCATAGAAACCCCTGGGGTGGGCGGGAGGAGTATATTTCCCCATTCAACCCTACATTTGTTAGGAACCATTTCAAATAGTCAGGGCTCCCACCCGATGAACCCTATTATTCACCAAGGCCGGGTGCATGGACCCCAAACAATAGCAGCTATATAGAATGGACAACTACATTGCAATCCACAATCGTAGTCACCAAAGTTTATTGATGACCCACAAAAATTCAAACACAAGCGATTTCCTAAATGCGACTATAACTCAACCGAAAATAAGGTTCGCGACAGGGGATAAAAAATAAGCGTATAAATTGGAAAACTATAGTGCAATCCACAATCGTAGTCACCAAAGTTGATAGATGGCCCACAAAAAATCGAATATGATTGGTTTCCTCCATACGCCTAAAACTCAACAAAAATTAAATGTTTGTGAAAGGCTAAAACTCAAAAGTTGATCGATGGCGCATGAAAATTCCAACTCGAGTGGTTTCCTAAATGTGGCTATAACTCAACAAAAAAAAAAGGTTCGTGAAAGGCGATAGAAAATACGCGTACAAAATGGACAGCTATAGTGCAATCCACAATCATAGTCAGCAAAGTTGATTGATGGCCTACGATAAGTCAAACACGAGCGGTTTCCTAAATGCGGCTATAACTGATTGAAAAATTAAGGTTCACGACAGAGGATAGAAAATACGGATATAGAATTCACAACTACATTGCAATGCACAATTGTAGTCACCGACGTTGATTAACGGCCCGACAAAACTCAAACACCAACAGTTTTCTAAATGCAGCTATAACTCAACAAAAAATCAAGGTTCGCAAAAGGCGATAGAAAATACGCGTATTAAATGCACAACAATAGTGTAATCCACAAGCGTAGTCACCAAAGTTGATCAATGGCCCACGAAAACTCAAACTCGAGTGGCTTCTTAAATGCAGGTATAACTCAACACAAAATGAAGGTTCATGAAAGGCGATTCAAAATGTTTGTACAAAATGCACAATTCCAGTACAATCCACCATCATAGTCACCAAAGTTGATTGGTGCGCTACAAAAACTCAAACATGAGCCGTTTCCAAAATGCGGCTAGAACCCAACAATTTTTTTTCCCTCTGTTACCTCTACTAGTTTACTTTTCAAAAAAATCTATCTTTTTCAACAATAACTTATTTTTTCAAAGAATGGATCATCTGGGTTTCTTTAGCACATGAGCACCTATCAAACCCATATTATGAATTTTCCCAGAAAAAATTGTTTCGTAGATTCTATGTTTGTGCGGTTCTTGCATGTTGGTGAAAAAATAGTTTTTTGAAAAAAGGGCGATTTGAATTTACTTAGAATGACATTCTCTAAAAAACCCATTTCTCAGATTTTTCATAAATAGATTCAACAAAATTGCCTCTATTACCTCTACTTCTACTTTTCAAAAAAATCTATCTTTTTCAAAAACAACTTATTTTTTCAAAAAACGGACGAGTTGAATCTCTCTAGCGAACGAGCAGCTAGAAAACCCTTTTTTTTCATTTTCCCCAAAAAAGTTTTTTTGTAGAATTCTATTTTTGAGGGGTTCTTACATGTTGGTGAAAAATTAGTTTTTCGAAAAAAGGACGATCTGGATCTACTCAAAACGACATAAATTTGCTTCTACTTTTAAAAAAAAAAAAATCTTTTCAAAAAAATTATTTAAAAAAAAACGGACAATCTCGGTGTCTTTAGCTATCCAGCACCTAGAAAACCCATATTTTTTATTTTCCCAAAAACAATTGTTCTGTATATTCTATTTTTGAGCAGTTTTTAAATGTTGGTGAAAATTGTTTTTCTGAAAAAAAGACGATCTGACTCTACTAAGAAGACATTCTCTACAAATCTCATTTCTTAGATTTTTCATAAAAAGTTTCAAAATATTTGCCTCTGTTACCTCTACTGTTTCTACTTTTCAAAAAAAACATATCTTTTTCAAAAATAACTTATGTTTTTAGAACACAGAGGATCTGGGTCTCTTTAGCACATGAGAACCTATAAAAACCATATTTCAATTTTCCCAAAAATAACTATTTTCGTAGATTCTATTTTTGAGGAGTTCTTGCATGTTGAAAAATTAGTTTTTTTTTAAAAGGACGATTTGGGTCTACTCAGAATGACATTCTCTACAAAACCCATTTCTCAGATTTTTCATAAGAATATTCAAAAAAATTGTCTATGTTACCTCTACTGCTTCTACTTTTAAAAAAAGCTATCTTGTTCAAGAACAACATATTTTTTCAAAAGCCGAACAATCTAGGACTTTTGAGCACATGACTGCCTATAAACCCATATTTTCAATTTCCCCAAAAGAAATTGTTTTGTAGATTCTATTTTTGAGGGCTTATTGCATGTTGGTGAAATATTAGTTTTTCGAAAAAAAGGATGATCTGTGGGTCCACTTAGAATGACAATCTCTACAAAACCTATTTGTCCAATTTTTCATACAAAGATTCAAAAAATTTGCCTCTGTTACCTCTACTACTTCTACTTTTCAAAAAAATCTATCTTTTTCAAAAACTTATTTAAAAAAAAAATGGACAATCTGGGTGACTTTAACTATCGAGCATCTATAAAACACATATTTTTTATTTTCCCAAAAAAAATTGTTTTGTAGATTCTATTTTTGAGGGGTTCTTGCATGTTGGTGAAAAAATAGATTTAAGAAAAAAAAGATGATCTGGGTCTACTCAAAACGACATTCTCTACAAATCCCATTTCTTAGATTTTTCATAAAAAGATTGAAATTTTTTTTCCTTTGTTACCTCTACTGCTTCTACTTTTCAAAACAATCATTTTCAAAAAGATATTTTCTCAAGAAATGGACGATCTGTGTCTCTTTAGAAAATGAGTGGTTTCCTAAATGCGGCTATATCTGAACAAAGAAATCAAGGTTCATGAAAGGTGACAGAAAACACGTGTATAGAATGAACAACTACAGTGTAATCGACAATCGTAGTCACCAAAGTTAATGGATGGCCCATGAAATCTCAAATACGAGCAGTTTCCTAAATGTTGCTATAACTCAACAAAAAATTAAGATTCATAAAAGATGATAGAAAATACAAGGATAAAATGGACAAGTACAGTGCAGTCCACAGTTGTAGTCACCAAAATTGATTGATGGGCCACAAAAACTCAAACATCAGGGGCTTCCTAAATGTGGCGATAACTCAACAAAATATGAAGGTTCACAAAAGGAAATAGAAAATATGTATATTGAATGCACAACAATAGTGTATTCCACATTCGTAATAACCAAACTTGATTGATGGCCCACGAAAACTCAAACATGAGGGGCTTCCTAAATACGGCTATAAATCAATAAAAAATGAACGTTTGTAAAAGGAAATAGAAAACACATGTATAGAATGCATAAATACAGTGTAATCCACAAGCATAGTCATCAGAGTTGATCGATGACCCACAAAAACTCAAACTCAAGTGGTTTCCTAAATGCAGCTATAACTCAAAAAAAAAGGGTTTGCAAAAAGCGATAGAATATACGAATACAGAATGGACAACCACAATGCAATCCACAATCGTACTCACCAAAGTTCATCGATGGCCCATGAAAACTCAAACAAGAGCGTTTTACGAAGTGTAGCTATAACTCAATGAAAAATGAAGGCTCACAAAAGATGATTGAAAGTACGTGTATAGAATGCACAACTACAGTGTAATCCAAAATCGTAGTCACCAAAGTTGATCGATGGCCCATGAAAACTCAAACACGAGCGTTTTGTAAAATGCAGCTATAACTCAACAAAAAATGAAGGTTCATGAAAGGTGATTAAAAATATTCGTAAAAAATGCACAACTAAGACACAATCCACAATAATAGACAGCAATGTTGATGGATGGCCCACAAAAACTCAAATATGAGGGTTTTCCTAAATGTGGCTATAACTCAACTAAAAAGGAAGGTTCATGAAAGGCGATAGAAAATATGCGAAATAATGCACAGCTATAGTGTAATCCACAAGCATAGTCACCAAAGTTGATCGATTGCCCACAAAAATTCAAATTTGAGCGGTTTCCTAAGTGCAGCTATAACTAAATGAAAAAATGAAGGTTCACGAAAGGCAATAGAAAAAATGCGTATAGAATGCACATCTATAGTGTAATAAAAAATTGTAGTCACGAAAGTTAATTGATGGCCAATGAAAACTCAAACAGGAGGTTTTACTAAATGTGTCGATAACTAACCAAAAAATTAAGATTCACGAAATGCGATGAAAAAAAGGCATACAAAATGCAAAACTATAGTACAATCCCCAATCGTAGTCACCAAATTTGATTGATAGCCCAAAAAAACTCAAACATGAGCAGTTTCCTAAATGCAGCTATCGCTGAACAAACAATTAAGTTTCGCAAACAGCAATAGAAAATACATGTATAGAATGCAAAACTACAATGTAATCCACAAGCGTAGTCAATAAAGTTGATTGACCACAAAAACTAAAACACAAGTGGTTTCCTAAATGCGGCTAACTCAACAAAAAATGAAGGTTCGTGAAAAGCGATAGAAAATACGCGTACTAAATGGACAACTATACTGCAATCCACAATCGTAGTCACCAAAGTTGATTAATGGCCCACCAAAAGTCAAACACGAGTGGTTTCATAAGTGCAGCTATAACTCAATGAAAAATGAAAGTTCGCGAAAAGCGATAGAAAATACGACTATAAAATGCACAACTGTCGTGTGATGCACAGGCGTAGTCACCAAAGTTGATCGATGGCCCACAAAAACTCAAACTTGAGTATTTTTCTAGATGCCGCTATAACTCAACAAAAAATGAAGGTTCGTGAAAGGTCATTAAAAATATGCATACGAAATGCATAACCATAGTACAATCCAGAATCGTATTCACCAAATTTGATTGATGACCTAGAAAAAGTCAAACACAAGCGATTTCCTAAGTGCGGTTTTAACTCAACAAAAAATGAAGGTTTGGGAAATGCAATAGAAAATATGCGTATAGAATGCAAAACTACAGTGTAATCCATAAGCGTAGTCGCCAAAGTTGATCAATGGCCCACAAAAACTCTAACACGAGCGGTTTATTGTGTAGCTATAATTTGATGAAAAATGAAGGTACACAAAAGGCGATAGAAAATATGTGTATCTATTGCACAACTACAGCGTAATCCACAAGCGTAGTGACCAAAGTTGAACAATGGCCCAAAAAAAATCAAAATGAGCAATATCCTAAACATGGCTATAACTCAACAAAAAATGAAGGTTCATGAAAGGTGATTAAAAATATGCATACAGAATGCACAACTATAGTACAATCCACAATTGTCGTCACCAAAGTTGATCGAGGGCCCAAAAAAACTCAAACATGACCAATTTCCTAAATGCGGCTAATAACACAACAAAAAATGAAGATTCGTGAAAGGCAATAGAAAATACACGTATAGAATACACAACTATAGAACAATCCACAATTGTAGTCACCAAAGTTGATCAATGACCCACAAAATCTCAAACACGAGCGGTTTTCCTAAATGCAGCTATAACTCAACAAAAAATGAATGTTCCCGAAAGGCGATAGAAAATACACATATGAAATGGACAACTAATGTGCAATCCATAATCATAGACACAAAAGTTGATCGGTGGCCCATGAAAAGTCAAACAAGATCAGTTTCCTAATTGCGACTATAACTCAATGAAAAATGAAGTTTCACGAAAGGCGATAGAAAATACGTGTATAGAATGCACAACTACAGTGTAATCCACAATTGCAGTCACCAAAGTTTATCAACGGCCCAGGAAAAATAAAACACGGGCGTTTTCGTAAATGCGAGGATATAACTCAACAAAAAATGAAGGTTCGTGAAAGACGATTAAAAATATTCGTACAAAATAAACAACTACAGCTCAATCCACAAATTGTAGTCACCAATGTTGATCGATGGCCCAAGAAAACTCAAACACGAGCGGTTTGCCAAATGCGGCTATAACTCAACAAAAAATAAAGGTTCACGAAAGGCTATTAAAAATATGTTTAGAAAATGCACAACTATAGTGCAATCCATAATCGTAATCAGCAAAGTTGATCGATCGCCCACGAAAACTCAAACACGACCGGTTTCCTAAGTGCAACTATCAATCAACAAAAAATAAAAGTTCATGAAAAGCGATAGAAAATACGCATATAGAATGCACAACTATAGTGTAATCAACAATCGTAGTCACCAAATTTGATCAATGGCCCATGAAAACTTAAACAGGAACATTTTCTTAAATGCGGCTATAACTCAACAAAATATGAAGGTTCGTGAAAGGCGGTTGAAAATACCCATATAGAATGCACAGCTATAGTACAATCCACAATCGTAGCCACCAAAGTTGATCGATAGCCCACAAAAGCTCAAACATGAGGAGTTTCCTAAAAGCGGCGATAACTCAACAAAAAATGAAGGTTCGCAAAAGGCAATAGAAAATATGATTACAGATTATACAACTAAAGTGTAATCCACAAGCGTAGTCACCAAAGTTGACTACGATAGTGGATTGTACTTTAGTTATCCATTATGTACTCGTATTTTCTATCGCCTTTCGTGAACCTTCATTTTTAGTTGAGTTATAGCCGCATTTACACTATCTGAATCTCTTAGCACATGAACACTATAAAAAACTATTTTCCCTTTGTTACCTCTACTGCTTCTAATTTTGAAAAAAAACAATCTTTTTCAAGAACAACATATTTTTTCAAACAACAGATTGATCTGGGTCATTTTAGCACCTATAAAAACCATATTTTGATTTTCTCAAAAAAAATTGTTTCGAAGATTCTATTTTTGAGGGGTTCTTGCATGGGGCTAATTACACACGTATTTTCTATCGCGTTTAACGAAACTTTATTTTTTGAAAAGTTTTAGCTGCATTTAGCTAAACGCTCGTGTTTGAGTTTTCGTGGGCCATCGATAACGTTTGGTGACTACGATTATGGATTGCATTGTAGTTGTCCATTCTGTACGTGTATTTTCTATCAGCTTTCATGAACCTTTAGTTTTTATTGAGTCATAGCCGCATTTATGAAACTGCTTGAGTTTCAGTTTTCGTGGGCCATCGATCAACTTTGGTGACTACACTTGTGGATTACACTATAGTTGTTCATTCTATACACTTATTTTCTATCAGTTTTCGAGAACCTTCATTTTTTTTTATTTACAGCTGCACTAAGGAAACTGTTCGTGTTTGAGTTTTCATGGGCCATCACTTAAATTTGGTGACTACAATTGTGGATTTCATTGTACTCGCCCATTCTATACGTGTATTTTCTATCGCATTATGTGAACCTTCATTTTTTATTGAGTTATAGCCGCATTTAGGAAACTGCTCAAGTTTTAGTTTTTGTGGGCCATGAATCAACTTTGGTGATTACGATTGTGGATTGTACTATAGTTGTGCATTCTATACGAATATTTTTAATCACTTTTCACGACCCTTAATTTTTTTTGAGTTATAGCCACATTTAGAAAATCGCTCGTGTTTGAGTTTTTGTGGGCCATCAATCAACTTTGGTGACTACGCTTGTGAATTACACTATAGTTGTGCATTCTATAGGCATATTTTTTATCGCCTTTCACGAACTTTCATTTTTTCTTGATTTATAGCCGCATTTATGAAAATGCTCGTGTTTGTGTTTCATGGGCCGTCGATCAACTTTGGTGACTACGCTTGTGGATTGTGCTGTAGTTGTCCATTTTGTATGCATATGTTTAATTGTTTTTCACAAACATTCATTTTTTGATAAGTTATAGTGGCATTTAGGAAAACTCTCGTGTTTGAGTTTTCATGGGCCATTGATCAACTTTGGTGACTATGATTGTGGATTACACTGTAGTTGTGCATTCTATAGGTGTATTTTCTATTGCCTTTCGCGTAATTTCATTTTGTTTGAGTTATAGCCGCCACTCATGTTTGAGGTTTTTTTGACCATCAATCAACTTTGGTGAGTACAATTGTTTATTTCATTGTACTTCTGCATTATGAATCCTAATTTTCTATCAGCTTTCTAAAACCTTCATTTTTTTTTGAGTTATAGCTGCCTTGAGGAAATCTCTTGTCTTTGAAATTTTGTGGGCCATCGATCAATTTTGGTGACTACGATTGTGGATTACATTGTAGTTGTGCATTCTATACACATATTTCCTATCACCCTTCGCGAACTTTCCTTTTTTGTTGAGTTATAGCCGCATTTAGGAAATAGCACGTATATTAGTTTTCATGGGCCATCAATGCACTTTGGTTTCTACGATTGTGTACTACTATGTAGTTGTGCATTCTATATGTGTATTTTCTATCACCTTTTGCGAACCTCCAGTTTTTGTTGAGTTATAGCCGCATTTAGGAAACAACTCAAGTATGAGTTTTCATGGGCCATCGATCAACTTTGATGACTACACTTGTGGATTACACTACAGTTGTCCATTCTATACACGTATTTTCTATCGCCTTTTGCGAACATTTATTTTTGTTGATTTATAGCGACATTAATGAAACCACTCATGTTTGAGTTTTTTTGGGCCATCAAACAACTTTGGTGACTGTGATTTTGGATTGTACTATAGTTCTACATTGCGGATTCGGCCTATGAGTAAGAAAAGCCCCACCAGTTGGAGTTCCTTACCCGTAGGCCCTTTCCACCGATTATCACTTCCCACCCACCCTCATTCGCTTCCACCATTTATCCCTTTTGACCATCCATCCCTTGTCCCTTCCTTATCGAAACTAGTAATCACCTTTCACAAACTTTCTTTTTATGTTGAGTTATAGCTGCATTTAGGAAAATGCTCGTGTTTGAGTTTTCGTGGTCCATCAATCAACTTTGGTGACTAAGATTGTGGATTGTACTGTAGTTGTGCATTTTGTACGTATATTTTTAATCACCTTTCACGAACCTTCATTTTTTGTTGAGTTATAGCCACATTTAGGATCAACTTTGGTGAGTATGATTGTGGATTACACTATAGTTGTGCATTCTATACGCGTATTTTCTATCCCCTTTCGCTAACCTTCATTTTTCATTGAGTTATAGCTGCAATGAGGAAACCGCTCGTGTTTGATTTTTCGTGGGTCATCGATCAACTTTGGTGACTATGATTGTTGATTGCACTTTTGTTGTCCTTTCTGTACATGTATTTTTCTCTCGCTTTTCTTAAAACTTCATTTTTTGTTGAGTTATAGTTGCATTTAGGCAAAGACTCGTGTTTGAGTAATCGTGGGCCACCGATCAACATTGCTGACTACAATTGTGGATTTCATTGTAGTTGTGCATTATGAACTCTAATTTTCTATTGCCTTTCGCGAACCTTGATTTTTTGTTAAGTTATAGCCACATTTAGGATACCGCTTGTGTTTGAGTTTTTGTGGACCATTAATCAACTTTGGTGACTACGCTTATGGATTACACTATAGTTGTGCATCTATATGCATATTTTCTATCGTATTTCGCGAACCTTCATTTTTTGTTGAGTTATAGCTGTATTAAGGAAATTGCTCATATTTATGTTTTTTGGGCCATCAATCAATTTTGAATATTATGATTGTGGATTGTACTGTAGTTGTGGATTTTGTACGAATATTTTTAATCGCCTTTCACGAACATTCATTTTTTATTTAGTTAAAGTCGTATTTAGGAAAATCCTCGTGTTTGAATTTTTATGGGCCATCGATTAACTTTTGTGACTAGGAATGTTTATTACACTATAAATGTGCATTCTATACGTGCTTTTTTGTATCGCCTTGCACGGACATTCATTTTTCTTTGAGAAAGTTGCACTTAGTAAACTGATTGTGTTTGAGTTTTCGTGGGCCGTTCCACTTTGGTGACTATGATTGTGGATTGCACTATGGTTCTCTTTTATGTACATGTATTTTCTTTAGCCTTTTGCAAACCCTCATTTTTTGTTGAGTTATAGCCGCATTTACGAAACCGCTCGAGTTTGAGTTTTCGTGTGCCATCAAACAACTTTGTCGACTACGCTTGCGAATTACACTATAGTTGTGCATTCTATACGTGTATTTTCGATCGCTTTTTGCAAACCTTAAATTTTTTTGAATTATAGCGGCATTTAGGAAACTGCTCATGTCTGAGTTTTTCTGGGCCAATCAATTAATTTTCGTGGGCCAATGATTAATTTTGATTAACTTTGGGGTCTACGATTGTGGATTACAGTATAGGTTTACATTTTATGCACATATTTTCTATCACTTTTCACAGACTTTCAGTTTTTGTTGAGTTATAAGTGCACTTAGGAAACCTTCAATTTATGTTGAGTTATAGCGTCATTTAGGAAACCGCTCATGTTTGAGTTTTTTGTATTTCATTATTCAACTTTAGTGACTAGGATTGTGGATAGTACTGTACTTGTCCATTCAATATGCGTATTTTCTATCATTTTTTGTGAACCTTCATTTTTCTTGAGTTATAGCCGCAATTAGGAAACCACTCGTATTTAAGTTTTCATGGGCCCTCAATCAACTTTGGTGACTACGATTATGGATTACACTGTAGTTGACCATTCTATATGTTTATTTTCTCTCACCTTTCACAAACCTTAATTTTTTGTTGAGTTATAGCCGCATTTTGGAAACCGGTCATGTTTGTGTTTTTGTGGGCCATCGATCAACTTTAGTGACTACGATTATGGATTGTAATGTAGTTGTTTATTCTGTACACATATTTTTAATCGCTTTTGATGAAGCTTCACTTTTCATTTAGTTATAGCTACACTTAGGAAACCGATCAACTTTGTTGACTATGATTGTCGATTGCACTATAGTTGTCCATTCTCTACATGTATTTTTTATCGATTTTCGTTAACATTCATTTTTTATTGAGTTATAGCTGCATTTAGGAAACCGCTCGAGTTTGAGTTTTCATGGGCCATCAATCAAGCGTGGTGACTATGCTTGTGGCTTACATAGTACTTGTGCATTTTACACCCAAATTTTCTATCGCCTTTCGTGAACATTCATCTTTTGTTGAGTTATTGCCGCATTTAGGAAACCGCTCATGTTTGAGTTTTTGTGGGCCATCAATCAACTTTGGTGACAACAATTGTGGATTGTAATGTAGTTGTGCATTCTCTACGCATATTTTTAATTGGCTTTCACGAACGTTCCTTTTTTGTTGAGTTATACGCACATTTTGGAAAATGCTCGTGTTTGAGTTTTCATGGGCCATCGATCAACTTTGCAGAATACAGTTGTGGATTGCATTGTATATGTGCATTCTATACATGTATGTTCTATTGCCTTTCACAAAGCTTCCTTTTCGTAGAGTTATAGCCGCATTTAGTAAACCACTCGTGTTTGAGTTTTAGTGGGCCATCAACCACGTTTGGTGACTATGATTGTGGATTGCTCTGTAGTTGTCGATTTTGTACGCTTATTTTCTATCGCCTTTTGTGAACCTTAGTTTTTGTTGAGTTTAAGCCGCTTTTAGGAAAATGCTCATGTTTCAATATTTGTTGGCCATCGATGAACTTTGGTGACTATGATTATGGATTCTACTACTATAGTTGTGCATTTTGTACGCATATTTTTAATCACCTTTCATCAACCTTTATTTTTTGTTGAGTTATATAGCCGCGCTTTGAAAACCACTCGTGTTTGAGTTTTCATGGGCCAATGATCAAATTTTGTGACTAGGATTGTGGATTGCACGTAGTTTTGCATTGCGTATGTGTATTTTCTAGAACCTTTCACAAACCTTCCATTTTTTTAGCTATAGCCACATTTAGGAAATCCTTCATGTTTGAGTTTTTGTCGGCCATTGATTAACTTTGGTGACTACGATTATGGATTACACTTAGTTGTGCATTCTATAAATGTATTTTGTATCTCCTTTCACGAACCTTCATTTTTTGTTGAGTTGTAGCCGCATTTAGCAAACTGCTCGTGTTTGAGTTTTTGTAGGCTATCAATCAACTTTGGTGAGTACAATTGTGGATTGCATTGTAGTTGTGCATTATGTATGTATATTTTATATTGAATTTTGTGAACCCTAATTTTGTATAGAGTTATAGCTGCATTTGGGAAACCGCTCGTGTTTGAGTTTTTGTAGGCCATCGATTAACTTTGGTGACTACGCTTTTAGATACTATAGTTGTGCATTCTATATGCATATTTTCTATCGCCTTTCACAAACATTAATTTTTTGTTGAGTTATATCCGCATTTAAGAAACCACTCATGTTTGATTTTTTGTGGGCCATCGATTAAGTTTGTCGACTACAATTGTGGATTGTACTATAGTTGTGCATTTTGTACGCATATTTTTAATCGCGTTTCATAAAACTTCATTTTTTCTTGAGTTATAGCCGCATTTAGGAAAACGCTCCTGTTTGAGTTTTCCTAGGCCAACGATCAAATTTGGTGACTACAATTGTGAATTACACTGTGGTTGTGCATTCTATACACATATTTTCTAATGCATTCCACGAACCTTCATTTTTTGTTGAGTTATAGCTACACTTTGGAAACTGCTCGTGTTTGAAATTTTGTGGGTCATTGATTAACTTTGGTGATGATTGTGGATTTCACTGTAATTTCTTTCAACGTACGTGTATTTTCTTTCACCTTCCGTGAACCTTCATTTTTGGTTTAGTTATAGCCGCATTTAAGAAAGCACTGATGTTTGAGTTTTTGCGGGCCATCAATCAACTTTGTCGACTACGATTGTGGATTGTATTGTAGTCGTCCAATCTGTACACATATTTTTATTTTTCCTTTCACAAACCTTCATTTTTTCTTGAGTTATAGTCGTATATAGGAAAACTCTCATGTTTCAGTTTTTGTGATCAACTTTGGGGACTAGATCGTGGATTGCAGTGTAGTTGTCTATTCTCTATGTGTACTTTCATTTTTTCATGAGTTATAGCCGCATTTACGAAATCACTTGAGTTTGAGTTTTCGTGGGCCATCGATCAACCTTGGTGACTACACTTGTCGATCAAACTGTAGTTGTGCAATCTATATGCGTATTTACTATTCCCTTTCACAAACCTTCATTTTTTGTTTACTTATAGCGACATTTAGGAAACCGCTCGTGTTTGATTTCTCCTTGGCCATCGATCACCTGTCATGAGTTGTCCATACTGTACGTATATTTTCTATCTCTTTTTCATGAGTTGTCCATTACTGTACGTATATTTTCATGAGTTGTCCATACTGTACGTATAGTTGTCCATGAGTTGTCCATACTGTACGTATATTGTCCATACAATTGTGGATTGCACTGTAGTTGTCCATTTTGTATGCATGTTTTCCATTGCATTACATGAACCTTCATTTTTTGTTGAGTTATAGCCACATTTAGGAAACCACTCATGTTTGAGTTTTCGTGAACCTTCCATTTTTTCGTTGAGTTATAGCTGCACTTAGTAAACCGCTTGTGCTTGCATTTCCGTGGGCCATCGATCAACTTTCCTGACCTCGATCAACTTTGCTAACTATGATGATGGATTGCACTATAGTTATCCATTCTGGACACGTATTTTCTAGCTGCATTTAGGAAACCACTCATGTTTGATATTTCATGGGCCATTGATCAATGATCAACTTTGGTGACTATGATTGTGGATTGTATTGTAGTTGTCCATACTGTACGTATATTTTCTATCTCTTTTTGCAAACCTTCATTTTTCGTTGAGTTATAGTCGCATATAGGAAACTGCTCGTGTTTGAGTTTTCATGGGCCATCGATGAAATTTGGTGACTATGATTGAGGATTGCATTTTAGTTGTCCATTTTGTACAAGTATTTTACCTCTACTGCTTCTACTTTTCAAAAAAATCTATCTTTTTCAAGAACAACTTATTTTTTGAAAAAATTGATGATCTGAATATCTTCAGCACTATAAAACATATATTTTTGATTTTTTCAAAAAAATTATTTCATAGCGGTATTTAGGAAACCACTCATGTTTGATTTTTTTTTTGCCATCGATCAACTTTGGTGACTACGATTGTGGATTACACTATAGTTGTGCATTTTATACACGTATTTTTTTTGCCTTTCGCAAACCTTTATTTTTTTCTTGAGTTATAGGGGCATTTAGGAAACCATTCATATTTGAGTTTTTGTGGGCCATGAATAAACTTTCATGACTATGATTGTGGATTGCACTATAGTTGTGCATTCATAAGTATATTTTTAATCGCCTTTGAAAAAGCTTCATTTTTATTGAGTTATAGCCAAATTTTGGAAACCACTCATGTTTGGGTTTTTGTGCGCCATCAATCAACGTTGGTAACTACGATTCTGGATTGTACAATAGTTCTGCATTGCATATGCACATTTTGAATCACTGTTCACAAACCTTCATGTTTAGGTTAGTTATAGTGGCATGTACAAAAACACTCGTGTATGAGTTTTCGTGCGCCATCGATCAACTTTGCTGATTACGATTGTGGATTAGACTGTAGTTGTGCATTATATAAACATATTTTCTATTGCCTATTGTGAACCTTCATTTTTCATTGAGTTATAGCTACACTTTGGACACCGCGTGTGTTTGAGTTTTCGTCGGCCATCGATCACCTTTGGTGACTACGATTGTGGATTGCACTATTGTTTTCCATTTTGTACGCATATTTTCTATCGCCTTTCATTAACATTCATTTTTTATGTAGTTATAGTAAATTTTAGGAATCTGCTTGTGTTTGAGTTTTCATGGACCATCAATCAACTTTGGTGACTACGATTTTGGATTGCACTGTACTTGTGCATTATGAACACTAATTTTCTTTCACCTTTTGCGAACCTTCATTTTTTGTTGAGTTATAGCTGCATTTAATAAACCACTCGTGTTTGAGTTTTTATGAGCCATCGATCAACTTTGGTTACTACGCTTCTGGAATAAACTATAGTTGTGCATTCTATATGCGTATTTTCTATTGCCTTTCGTGAAACTTTCATTTTGTTTAGTGATAGCCGCACTTAAGAAACCGTTCAGATTTGAGATTTTGCGGGCCATCGATCAACTTTGGTGACTATGATTGTGGATTGTTCTATAGTTGTGCATTATGTCTGCATATTTTTAATCGCCTTTCACGAACCTTCATTTTTTCTTGAGTTATAGCTTCATTTAGGAAATTGCTCGTGTTTGAGTTTTCGTAGGCTATAGATCAACTTTGTTGACTACGATTGTAGATTAGACTATAGTTTTCCAATCTGTATGCCCATTTTTTATCGCCTTTCCCTAGCTTTTATTTTTTGTTGAGTTATAGCCTCATTTAAGAAACCACTCGTGTTTCAGTTTTCGTGGGCCATCGATCAACTTTTGTGACTACGATTGTGGATTGTAATGTAGTTGTCCATTTTGTATGCATTTTTTTAGTCAATTTTGATGAACGTTTATTTTTCATTGAGTTGGAGTTGCAATCGGGAAACCGCTCGTGTTTGAACTTTTTGTGGTCCATCAATCAACTTTCGTGACTACGATAGTGGATTACACTATAGTTGTGCATTCTCTACACGTATTTTCTATCGCCTGTCATGAACCTTCATTTTTCGTTGAGTTATAGCCGCACTTAGGAAATCGCTCGTGTTTGAGTTTTTGTGGGGCATTGATCAACTTTGGTGACTACGATAGTCGATTGTACTGTACTTGTGCATTTTGTGCACATATTTTTAATGACCTTTCACGAACCTTCATTTTTTGGTTAGTTATAGCCGCATTTAAGAAAACGCTCGTGTTTTCATTTGCGTGGGCCATTGATCAACTTTGGTGACTACGCTTGTGGATTACACTATAGTTGTGCATTCTATACATGTATTTTCTATCACCTTTTGTGAACGTTCATTTTTTTTTGAGTTATAGTCTCATTTAGGAAACCGATCGTATTTGAGTTTTCATGGGCCATCGATCAACTTTGGTGACTACTATTGTGGATTACATTGTAATTGTTCATTGTATACACATATTTTCTATTGCATTTCGTTGAACCTTCATTTTTTCTTGAGTTATAGTTGTATTTAGGAAACCACTATTCTTTGAGTTTTCGTGTGCCATCGATCAACTTTGCTAACTTCGATTGTGGATTGCACTGTAGTTGTCCAATATTTATGCATATTTTCTATAGCATTTCGCGAACCTTCATTTTTCGTTGAGTTATAGCTGCGTTTAGGAAATCGCTCGTGTTTGAGATTTCGTGGGGCATTGATAAACTTTTGTGACTACAATTGTTGATTGCATTATAGTCCATTCTATATGCGTATTTTCTATCAGCTTTCGCGAATACTCATTTTTTGTATAGTTATAGCCACATTTAGGAAACCGCTCATTTTTGAGTTTTCGTGGGCCATCGATCAACTTTGGTAACTATGCTTTTGGATTACACTATAGCTATGCATTCTATATGCGTATTTTTTGTTTCCTTTCACAAACCTTCATTTTTTGTTGAGTTATTGCTGCATTTAGGAAACTGCTCATGTTTTAGTTTTTGTGGGCCACTAATCAACTTTGGTGTTTACGATTCTGGATTGTACTGTAGTTGTGCATTTTGGACTCATTTTTCTAATCGTCTTACATGAGCCTTCATTTTTTGTTGACTTATAGCTGCAATTAGGAAAACGCTCATGTTTGAGTTTTCATGGGCCATCGATCAACTTTGGTGACTAAGATTATGGATTACAGTGTAGTTTTGCATTCTATACGCATATTTTTAATCACCTTTCATGAAATTTCGCCGTTTGTTGCGTTATAACCACTCGTGTTTGAGTTTTCATGGGCCATCAATCAACTTTGCTGACTACGATTGTGGATTACAATGTACTTGTGAATTCTATAAGTGTATTTTATATCAATTTTTGTGAACCTTTAGTTTTCATTGAGATATAGCTATACTTAGGAAATCGCTCATGTTTGAGATTTCGTGGGCCATCAATCAACTTTGGTGACTACGATTGTGGATTGTAGTGTAGTTGTCCATTCTCTACTTATATTTTCTATCGTCTTTCACAAACCTTCATTTTTTGATAGTTATAGCAGTATTTAGGAAACTGCTGGAGTTTGAGTTTTCGTGGGCCATCAATCAACTTTGCTGACTACGATTGTGGATTACAATGTACTTGTGCATTCTATAAGTGTATTTTATCTCAATTTTTATGAACCTTTAGTTTTCATTGAGATATAGCTATACGTAGGAAATCGCTCGTGTTTGAGATTTCGTGGGCCATCGATCAACTTTGGTGACTACGATTGTGGATTAGTGTAGTTGTCCATTCTCTACTTATATTTTCTATCATCTTTCGCAAACCTTCATGTTTTGATAGTTATAGCAGTATTTAGGAAACTGCTCGAGTTTGAGTTTTCGTGGCCCATCAATTAACTTTGGTGACTACGCTTGTAGATTACACTGTAGTTGTGCATTCTATATCCATATTTTCTATCGCCTTTCATGAACCTTCAGTTCTTGTTGAGTTATAGTGACATTTTAGAAAATGATCATGTATGATTTTTCGTGGGGCATTGATCAACTTTGTTGACTACGATTGTAGATTACACTATAGTTATGCATTTTATACATGTATTTTTTGTCACCTTTATTTACCTTCATTTTTCGTTGAGTCATAGCCGCATTTAGGAAACCACTCATGTTTGAGTTTTTTTGGGCCATCGATCAACTTTGGTGGCTGTGATTGTGAATTACACTGTAGTTGTGCATTCTATACTCATATTTTCTATCACCTTTCGCGAACCTTCTTTTTTCATTATTTATAGCAACATTTCAGAAATCATTGATGTTTGAGTTTTTGTGGACCATCAATGAACTTTTATGACTACAATTGTTGATTATACATGGTTCTACATTCTATACGAATATTTTTTATCCACCTTCACAAACCTTCATTTTTAGTTGAGTTATAGCCACATTTAGGAAACTACTCATGTTTGTGTTTTCGTGCATGATCAACTTTTGTGAGTAGGATTCTGGATTGTACTATAGTTGTCCATTATGTACTCGTATTTGCTATCGCCTTTTGTGAACATTGATTTTTTTTTGAGTTATAGTTGCATTTAGGAAACCGCTCGTGTTTGAGTTTTCATGGGCCATCGATAAACTTTTGTTACTAAGCTTGTGGATTACACTATAGTTGTGCATTCTATACGCATATTTTCTATTGCCTTTCGCCAACCTTCATTTTTTGTTAACATCAAAGTTTATCATCAAATGAAGATTTGTGCAAGACGATTAAGAATATACATATAGAAAGCACAACTATAGTACAATGCACAATCGTTATCATCAAAGTTTATCGATGGCCCACAAAAACTCCAACTCGAGCAGTTTAGTTATAACCGCATTTAGGAAAACGCTCGTTTTCTAAAGAGACGAATTGTCCGTTTTTTGAGAAAATAAGTTCTTGAAAAATTATTTTTTTGAAAATTAGAAGCAATAGAGGTAACAAAGACAAAAAATTTAAATCTTTTTATGAAAAATGGGAAAAATGACAAAAAATTTAAATCTTTTTATGAAAAATGGGAAAAATGGGTTTTGTAGAGAAAGTCATTCTAAGTAGAGCCAGTTTGAAAACCTAATATTTCACCAACATGCAAGAACTCCTCAAAAATTGATTTCTACGAAACAATTTTTTTTCGAAAAATTGAAAATGTTGGTTTTCTACGTACTCATAAACTTAATAAACCAAGATCATCCTGTTTTTGAAAAAATAAGTTCTTGAAAAAGATAGATTTTATTGAAAAGTAGAAGCACTAGAGGTAATAGAGGCATTTTTTTTTAATCTTTTAATGAAAAATCTGAGAAATGGGTTTTGTAAAGAATGTCATTTTCAGTAGACCCAGATTGTCATTTATTCAAAAAACTAATATTTCAACAACATGCAATAACCCCTTGAAAATGGAATCTACGAAACATTTTTTTTTGGGAAAATCGAAATATGGTTCTTATAGGTGGTTGTGTGCTAAAGGAACCCAAATTCTCCATTTTATAAAAAAACTAAGTTATTATTAAAAATGATAGATTTTTTTGAAAAGTAAAAGCAATAGAAATAACATACCTAAATATTCTGAATCTTTTTATGAAAAACCTAAGAAATAGGTTTTGTAGAGAATGTCGTTCTGAGTAGACCCAGATTGTCTTTTTTATGAAAAACTAATTTTTCACCAACATGCAAGAACCCCTCAAAAATAGAATCTATAGAACTTTTTTTTTTGGAAAATCGAAAATATGGGTTTTATAGGTGTTCATGTGCTAGACCCAGATCATTTGGTTTTTGAAAAAAATAATTTCTTTTTGAAAAGGATAGACTTTTTTGAAAAGTAGTAGTGGACGTAACAAAGGAAAATTTTTTGAATCTTTTTATGAAAAATCTGAAAAATGGGTTTTGTAGAGATTGTCGTTTTGAGTAGACCCGGATCATCCTTTTTTTGAAAAACTATTTTTTCAACAATATGCAAGAATCCTTCAAAAATAGAATCTATGAAACAATTTTTTTTAGAAAATCGAAAATATCAGTTTTATAGGTGCTCGACAGCTAAAGACACCCAAATTGTCCTTTTTTATTAAAATAAGTTGATTTTGTAAAAGATAGATTTTTTTGAAAAGTAGAAATAGTAGAGGTAACAAAGGAATTTTTTTTTAATCTTTTAATGAAAAATATGAGAAATGGGTTTTGTACAGAATGTCCTTCTCAATTGACCCAGATCATCCTCTTTTTGAAAAACTAATTTTTCACCAACATGCAAGAACCCCTCAAAAATAGAATCTACGAAACATTTTGTTTTGGAAAAATAGAAAATATGGGTTTTATAGGTGCTGGTGTGATGAAGAGATTCAAATCATCTACTTTTTGAAAAAATAAGTTCTTGAAAATGATAGATTTCTTTGAAAAGTAGTAGTATAGGTAACAGAGGCAAGTTTTTTCAATCTTTTTATGAAAAATCTGAGAAATGGGTTTTCTAGAGAATCTCATTCTTAGTAGACCTTGATCGTCCTTTTTTCAAAAAACTAATTTTTCACCAACATGCAAGAACCTCGTAAAAATAGACACTCTCGTGTGCTAAAGAGACCCCAAATCATGCTTTTCTAAAAGGTAGTAGTACAGGTAACAGAGGCAATTTGTTTGAATCTTTTTATGAAAAATCCGAGAAACGGGTTTTGTAGAGAATGTCATTCTTAGTAAACCCAAATCGTCCTTTTTTCAAAAAAATTAATTTTTTCACGAATGTGCAAATACCTCTCAAAAATATAATCTACGAAATAATTTTTTTTAGGAAAATCAAAAATATGAGTTTTATAGCTGCTGGTGTACTGAAGAGATTCAAATAGTCCGTTTTTTGAAAAAATAACTTGTTCTTGAAAAAAATATAGATTTTTTTCAAAAGTAGAACCAATAGAGGTAGTATAGGGAAATTTTTTTGATCTTTTTATGAAAAATCTGAGAAATGGGTTTTGTAGAGAATGTCATTCTGACTAAATCCAAATCATCATTTTTTCAAAAAAAAAATCACCAACATGCAAGAAGTCCCCAAAAATAGAATCTACGAAACAATTTTTTTGTTAAAATAAAAAGATATGGGTTTTATAAGTGGTCGTGTGCTAAAGAGGCCTAGATTGTCCATTTTTTGAAATTATTTGTTCATGAAAATGATAGTTTTTATGAAAGTACAAGTAGTAGAGGTAACAGAGGCAAATGTTTTCAATCTTTTTCTGCAAAATTTGAAAAATGGGTTTGTAGAGAATGTTGATCTGAGTAGACGCAGACCGTCCTTTTTCTGAAAAACTAATTTTTCATGAACATGCAAGAACCCCTCAAAAATAAAATCTACGAAACAACTTTTGTTGGGAAAATAAAAAATATGGATTCCATAGTGCTCATTCACTGAAGAGATTCAGATCGCCCATTTTTTGAAAAAATAAGTTTTTCTCGAAAATGATTTTTTTGAAAACTAGAAGTTGTCGAGGTAAGATAGGAAAATCTTTTGAATCCTTTATGAAAAATCCAAGAAATGAGTTTTTCAGAGAATGTCATTCTGAGTAGATCTAGATTGTCCTTTTTTCAAAAAACTATTTTTTTACCAACATGTGAGAACTCAAAAATAGAATCGTTGTAAATAGACCCAAATCGTCCTTTTTACGAAAATCTAATTTTTCACTCAACAAAAAAAGAAGACTCGCAAATGGCAATACAAAATATGTGTAAAAAATGGACAACTACAGTGCAATCCATAATTGTAGTCACTAAAATTTTTCAATGGGCCAAAAAAACTCAAACACGAGCAGTTTCCCAAGTGCAGCTATAACTCAATGAAAAATGAAGATTTGCAAAATGTGATAGAAAATACGTGTATAAAATGGATAACTACTGTTTAATCCACAAGCGTAGACACCAAGGTTGATCGATGGCCCATGAAAACTAAAACACGAGCGATTTACTAAATGTGGCTATAACTAAACGAAAAATGAAGGTTCGCGAAAGCCGATAGAAAATATGTGTACAAAATGGACAACTACAGTACAATTCACTATCGTAGTCACCAAAGTTGATCGATGGCCCATGAAAACTCAAACACGAGAGGTTTCCTAAATGCGGCTATAATATAACAAAAAATAAAGGTTATCAAAAGGCGATAGAAATTACGCGTATAGAATGCGCAACTACCATGTAATCCACAAGCGTAGTCACCAAAGTTAATTAATGGCCCACAAAAAATCAAACGCGAGAGGTTTCCTAAATACGGCTATAACTCAACGAAAATGAAGGTTCACGAAAGCAAATAGTAAATATGCGTACAAAATAGAGAACTATATGAAAACTCAAACACAAGCTATAACTCAACAAAAAATGAAGGTTCGCGAAAGGCGATAGAAAATACGCGTACATAATTAACAACTACAATGCAATCCACAAGGATAGTCACCAAAGTTGATCGATGGCCCACGAAAATTCAAATATAAGCGTTTTCCTAAATTCGGCTATAACCAAACAAAAAATGAATGTTCGTCAAAGGCGATTAAAAATATGCGTACAAAATGCACAACTGTAGTACAATCCACAATCGTAGTCACCAAATTTGGATGATGGCCCAGGAAAACTCAAACACGAGCGTTTTCCTAACTGTGGCTATAACACAATAAAAAGAGAAGCTTTGTGAAAGGCGATTAAAAATATGTATACATAATGCACAACTATAGTAAAATCCACAATCATAGTCACCAAAGTGGATCGATGGCCCATGAAAACTCAAATACGAGTGGTTTCGTAAGTGCCACTATAACTCAATGAAAAATTAAAGTTTCTCGAAAGGTGATAGAAAATAAACGTATAAAATACACAACTACAATGTAATCCACAAGCGTAGTCACCGAAGTTGATTGATGGCCCATGAAAACTCAAACTCGAGCGGTTTGCTAAATGCGGCTATATCTCAACAAAAGATGAAGGTTAATGAAAGGCGATAGAAAATACTCATATAGAATGGACAATTAGAGTGCAATCCACAATCACAGTAGTTGAGCATTCTCTACTTTTATTTTGTATCACATTTCTTGAACCTTCGTTTTTTGTTGAGTTATAGTCGTATTTAGGAAATTGCTCATGCTTGAGTTTTTGTGGGCCATCGATCAACTTTGGTGAGTACGATTGTGGATTGCATTGTAGTAGTCAATTTTGTACGTGTATTTTCTATCGCCTTTCACAAACCTTGATTTTTTGTTGAGTTATATAGCTCATGTTTGAGTTTTCATAGGCCATTGATCAACTTTGGTGACTACAATTGTGGATTGCACTAATGTTCTCTATTATGTATGCATATTTCCTATTGGCTTTCGTGAACCTTCATTTTTGTTGAGTTATAGCCACATATAGGAAACCTCTCATGTTTGAGTTTTCGTGGGCCATCGATCAACTTTGGTGACTACGATTGTGGATTGTACAGTAGGCGTGCATTTTGTACGCTAATTTTTCATCATCTCTGATGAACCTTCATTTTTTGTTGAGTTATAGCCACATTTAGGAAAACATTCATGTTTGAGTGTTCCTTGGCGATTGATCAACTTTGGTGACTACTATTGAATTACACTGTTGTTTTGCATTCTATATGCATATTTTCTATCGCCTTTCGCGTACCTTCATTTTTTATTTGAGTTATAGCTACATTTAGGAAACTATTCGTGTTTGAGTTTTTGTGGGCTATAGATCAATTTTGGTGACTACCTGGATTGCACTATAGTTGCCCATTTTGTACGTGTATTTTCTATCGCCTCTCGCAAACCTTAATGTTTTTTGTTGAGTTATAACAACATTTAGGAAACCGCTTGTGTTTGAGTTTTTTTGTGCCGTCGATCAATTTTAGTGACTACGATTATGCATTGCACTATAGTTGTGAATTCTATATGTGTCTTTTCTATCCTTTCGATAACAATAATTTTTTGTTGAGTTATAGCCGCAATTAGGAAACTACTCGTGTTTGAGTTTTTTGGGCCATTGACCAACTTTGCTGACTATGATTGTGAATTGCACTGTAGTTGTGCATTATGAATGCTAATTTTGTATTGCTTGTCGATAACCTTCAATTTTTTTGAGTTATAGCCTCATTTTTTTCGCCTTTCCCGAACTTTCATTTTTATCGCTCTTTCTAAACCTTCATTTCTTGTTAAGCTATAGCCGAATTTAGGAAACCGCTTGTATTTGAGTTTTCATGGGCCATCGATCAATTTTGTGACTACGACTGTGGATTGTATTGTAGTTGTACATTATTTACGCATTTTTTTAATCGATTTTGATGAAACCTTCATTTTTCGTTGAATTGTAACTATAGTTGTGCATTCTATACGCGTATTTTATATTGCCTGTCACAAACCTTCATTTTTCATTGAGTTATAGCCGCACTTAGGAAATCACTCAAGTTTGAGTTTTTGTGGGCCGTCAATCAACTTTGGTGACTACGATAGTCGATTGTAATGTAGTTGTGCATTTTGTGCACATATTTTTAATCAACTTTCACGAATCTTCATTTTTTGGTTAGTTACAGCCGCATTTAGGAAAACGCTTATGTTTCAAAGTTTTCGTGGGCCATCGATCAACTTTGGTGACTACGCTTGTGGATTACACTGTAGTTGTGCATTCTATACGTGTATTTTCTATCACCTTTTGTGAACCTCCATTTTTTGTTGAGTTATAGCCGTATTTGGGAAACCACTATTCTTTCAGTTTTTGTGTGCCATCGATCAACTTTGCTAACTTCGATCATGGATTAAACTTTAGTTGTGCATTTTATAGGCATATTCTCTATCGCCTTTCACGAACCTTCATTTTTCATTGAGTTATAGCCGCACTTAGGAAACTGCTCCTGTTTCAGTTTTCATGGGCCACTGATCAACTTTGGTGACTATGATTGTGGATTGTACTGTAGTTGTCCATTTTGTACACGTATTTTCTATCACCTTTTGTGAACATTGATTTTTTGTTGGGTCTACTTATAATGATTCTATTTTTAGGGGTTCTTGCATATTGGTGAAAAAGTAGTTTTACGAAAAGAGGACAATTTGGATCTACTAAGAATGACATTCTCTAAAAAACCCATTTCTCAAATTTTTCATAAAAAGATTCAAACAATTCGCCTATGTTACCTTTATTGCTTCTATTTTTCAAAAAAATCTATCTTTTTCAAGAACAAATTATTTTTTCAAAAAACGGATGATCTGGGTATCTTTAGCTCTCAAGCACCTATAAAACCCATATTTTTTATTTTCCCAAAAAAAATTATTTCGTAGATTCTATTTTTGAGGGGTTCTTGCATGTTGGTGAAAAATTATTAGTTCAAAAAAAGTACGATCTATGTCTACTCAGAATGACATTCTTTAGAAAACCCATTTCTTAGCTTTTTCATAAAAATATTAACAAAATTTCCCTCTGTTACCTCCATTGCCTCTGCTTTTCAAGAAAATTGATCTTTTTCAAAAATAACTTATTTATTCAAAAACCAGACGATCTGGATCTCTTGAGCACACAAGTACCCATAAAAGCCATATTTTTTATTTTCAAAAAAAAAAAAAATCGTAAATTCTATTATTTAGGGGTTCTTGCACGTTGGTGAAATATTAGTTTTTTAGGGGTTCTATAGAACCGACTAATCCAATTTTTCATAAAAGGATTCAAAATTTTTGCATCTGTTACCCCTACTGGTTCTACTTTTCAAGAAAAACTTATTTCTCTCAAAAAAAGGATGATATGTATCTCTTTTAAAGGTGATAGAAAATAATCTTACAAAATGGACAACTATAGTGCAATCCACAATCATAGTCACCAAAGATGATCGATGGCCCAAAAAAACTCAAACACGAGTGGTTTCCTAAGTATCGCTATAACTCAACCAAAAATGAAGGTTCACGAAAGGTGATAAGAAATAAGCATAAAGATGCACAACTACAGTACAATTCACAATTGTAGTCACCAAAGTTGATCGATGGCACATGAAAACTCAAATACGATCGGTTTCCTAAATACAACTACAGTGTGATCCACAAGCATAGTCACCAAAGTTGATCAATGGCCCACGAAAAACTCAAACCTGAGTAGTTTCCTAAATGAGGCTATAATTCAACAAAAAATGAAGGTTCACGAAATACAATAGAAAATGCATGTACATAATGGACAAGTACAGTGCAATCCACAATCATATTCCCCAAAGTTGATCGATGCCCCACGAAAACTCAAACATGAAGGGCTTCCTAAATGCGGCTATAACTACACAAAAAATGAAGGTTCACGAAACACGATAGAAAATATGCATATAGAATGCACAACTACAGTGTAATCCACAATCATAATCACCAAAGGTGATATATATCCCAAGAAAACTCAAACATGAGCTTTTTCCTAAATGCGGCTATAACTCATTAAAAAATGAAGGTTCGTGAAAGGCGATCAAAAATATGCATATAGAATGCACAACTACAGTACAATACACAATTGTAGTGACCAAAGTTGTTTAATGGGCTCACAAAAACTCAAACATGAGTGGGTTCCTAAATACGGCTGTAACTCAACAAAAATAAAGGTTCATGAAAACTAATAGAATATACGCATATAGAATGCACAATTACAAAGTAATCCATAAGCGTAGTCATCAAAGTTGATCGATGGCTCATGAAAACTCAAACTCGAGCAGTTTCCTAAATGCAGCTATAATTCAACAAAAAATGACTATAGTGCAATCCAAAATTGTAGTCACCAAAGTTGATCGATGGCCCACAAAAACTCAAACACGAGCGTTTCCTAAGTGCAGTTATAACTCAACGAAAAATGAAGTTTATCGAAAGTCGATAGAAAATAAGCGTATAGAGTGCACAACTACAGTGTAATCCACAATCTTAGTTACCAAAGTTGATACATAGCCCACGAAAACTCAAACACGAACGTTTTCCTAAATGCGGCTATAACTCAAGAAAAAATGAAGATCTACAAAAGGCTATAGATTATATGCGTACATAATTGACAACTACAGTGCAATCCATAATCGTAGTCACCAACGTTGATCGATGGCCCACAAAAAATCAAACACGAGCATTTTCCTAAATGCGGGAAAAACTCAAAAATAAATGAAGGTTCATAAAAGGTGATTAAGAAATATGCGTATACAACAGACAACTACAGTCATATACGCAATCATTGTCACCAAAGTTGACCGATGGCCCACAAAAACTCAAACACTAGTTGTTTCCTAAATGTAGCTATAACTAAACAAAAAATAAAGGTTTGCAAAAGGCGATAGAAAATACGCATACAAAATTGACAACTACAATGCAATCCATAATCGTAGTCACCAAAGTTTATGGATGGCCCACAAAAACTCAACAAAAAATGAATGTTCACGAAAGGCGATAGAAAATACAAGTATAGAATGGACAACTACAATGCAATCCACCATAGTAGTCACCAAAGTTGATTGATGGCTCACGAAAAACTCAAACACAAGCGTTTTCCTAAATGTGGCTATAACTCATTAAAAAATGAAGATTCACGAAAGGCAATAGAAAATATCTGTATAGAATGCACAAACATAGTGACCAAAGTTGATCGATGGCCCACGAAAACTCAAACTCGAGCGGTTTCCTAAATGTACCTATATCTCATCAAAAAATGAAGGTTCACGAAAGGCAATAAAAAATATGCGTATGGAATGTACAACTACAATGTAATCCACAATCGTAGTCACCAAACATGCTCGATGGCCCACGAAAAACTCAAACACGACCATTTTCCTAAATGGGGCTATAACTAAAGAAAAAATGAAGGTACTACGGCGTAATTCACAAACGTAGTCCCCAAAGTTGAATGATGTCCCACGAAAACACAAGCTCGAGCGGTTTACTAAATGCAGCTATAATTCAACAAAAAATGAGGGTTTGCCAAAGGCACTAGAAAATATGCGTACAAAATGGACAACTACAGAGCAATTCGCAATGGTAGTCACCAATGTTGATTGATGGCCCACAAAAACTCAAACACGAGCGGTTTCCTTAGTCCAACTATATCTCAACAAAAAATGAAGGTTCGCGAAAGTTGACAAAAAATATGTACATGTATATAGAGTTCAAAACTATAGTGTAATCCACAATAGTACTCACCAAAGTTGATCAATGGCCCACAAAATCTCATAAATGAGCGATTTCCTAAATGCAGTTATAACTCAACAAAAAATGAAGGTTTGTGAAAGGTGATAGAAAATACGCTTATAGAATGCACAACTACATTGTAAACCACAAGCGTACTGACCAAAGTTAATCGATGGCCCACGAAAACTCAAACACGAGCGGCTTCCTAAATGCAGCTATAACTCAACAAAAAATTAAAGTTCACGAAAGCGATAGAAAATACTCATATATCGTGCAATTCAATATCGTAGTCACCAAAGTTAATTGATGGACCATGAAAACTCAAACATGAGTGGTTTCCTAAATGCGGCTATACCTAAAAAATAAATGAAAGTTCACGAAAGGTGATAGAAAATACACGTACAAAATGGACAACTACAGTGCAATCCCCAATCGTAGTCACCAAAGTTGATCCATGGCCCAAAAAGACTCAAACACGAGTGGTTTCCTAAATGCAGCTATAACTCAACAAAAAATGAATGTTTACGAAAGGCGATAGAAAATATGCGTATAGAATGCACAACTAAAATGTAATCCACAAGTGTAGTCGCCAAAGTTGATCGATGGCCCACGAAAAACTTAAAGTCGAGCAATTTCCTAAATGAGGTTATAACTCAACAAAAAATGAAGGTTCGCGAAAGGCAATAGAAAATACACATAGAGAATGGACAACTGTAGTGCAATCCACAATCGTAGTCACCAAAGTTGATTGATGGCTCACAAAAAAGTCAAATATGAGTTGTTTCCTAATTGCAGGTATAACTTGAAAACAAAATGAAGGTTCGCGAAAGGCGATAGAAAATATGCATATAGAATGAAAAAATATAGTGTAATCCACAATCGTAGTCATAAAATTTGATCAATGGCCTAGGAAAACTCAAACAGGAGCATTTTCCTAAATGCAGCTATTACCAAAGAAAAAAATGATGTTTCACGAAATGCGACTAAAAATATGAATAGAAAATGCACAACTAAAGTACAATCCACAATTGCAATCAACAAAGTTGATCGATGGAAACAAAAACTCAAATATAACTGGTTTCCTAAATGTGGCTATAACTCAATATAAAATGAAGGTTCATGAAAGGCGATAGAAAATATACATATAAAATGACAAATACAGTGCAATCCTAAATTGTAGTCACCAAAGTTGATCCATGGCCCACGAAAACTCAAACACGAGCAGTTTCCTATATGTGGCTATAACTAAAGAAAAAATGAAGGTTCACAAAAGGCGATAAAAAAAACACGTATAGATTGCACAACTATAGTTTTATCCATAAGCGTAGTCACCAAAGTAGATTGATGGCCCAGGAAAACTCAAACATGAGCGGTTTCCTAAGTGCAGCTATAACTCAACAAAAAATGAATGTTTGTGAAAGGCGATAGAAAATACGCATATAGAACGTACAACTATAGTGTAATCCACAATCATATTCACCAAAGTTGATTAATGGCCCACAAAAACTCAAACACGAGAGGTATCCTAAGTGCGACTATAACTCAATGAAAATTGAAAGTTCACGAAAGGCGATTAAAAAAATGCATACAAAATGCACAACTACAATACAATCTACAATCGTTGTCTCCAAAGCTCATCGATGGCCCACAAAAACACAAACATGGGGGGTTTCCTAATTGCGGCTATAACTCAAGAAAAAAATGAAGGTTCATGAAAAGTGATAGAAAATACGCATATAGAATGCACAACAACATGGTAATCCACAAGCGTAGTTATCAAAATTGATCATTGGCCCACGATAACTCAAACTCGAGCGGTTTCCTAAATGCGGCTATAACTTAACGAAAAATGAAGGTTCGTGAAAAGTCATAGAAAATACGCTTACAGAATGGAGAACTATAGGGCAATCCACAGTCGTAGTCACCAAAGTTGATCAATGGCCCACATAAACTTAAACACGAGCGGTTTCCTAAGAATGGCTATAACTCAACAAAAAATGAAGGTTCATGAAAGGCGATAGAATATACGCGTAAAGATTGGACAACTATAATGCAATCCACAATCGTAGTCACCAAAGCTAATTGATGACCCACGAAAACTCAACTATGAGCATTTTCCTATATGTGCCTATAACTCAACAAAAAATGACAGTTTGCGAAAGGCGATAGAAAATACGCAAATAGAATGGACAACTATAGTGCAATCCAATATCATAGTCACCAAAGTTGATTGATGGCCCATGAAAATTCATACACAAGTTATTTTCTAAATGCGACTATAACTCAACAGAAAATGAAGGTTCACGACAGGTGATAGAAAATAAGAGTGTGGATTGGACAACTACAGTGCAATCCACAATCGTAGTCACCAAAGTTGATCGATAACCCATGAAAACTCAAATACGAGCGATTTCCTAAACACGGTTAAAACTCAACAAAAATGAAGGTTTGTGAAAGACGATTAAGAATATACATATAGAAAGCACAACTATAGTACAATCCACAATCATAGTCACCAAAGTTGATCACCTATAAAACCCATATTTTTTATTTTCCCAAAAAAAAAAAATTCTATATTCTATTTTTCAGGGGTTCTTGCATGTTGGTGAAAATAAGCTTTTCGAAAAAAGGACGATCTGGGTCTATTCAGAAGACATTCTCTACAAATTCCATTTCTTAGGTTTTCATAAAAAGAAAAAATTTTGCCTCTGTTACCTTACTGCTTCTACTTTTTAAAAAAATATATATCTTTTTCAAGAATAATTTATTTTTTCAGAAAAGGGACGATCTAGGTGTCTTTACCACAAGAGAACCTATAAAAACCATATTTCGATTTTCTTAAAAAAAATTATTTCATAGATTCTATTTTTGAGGGGTTGTTGCATGTTTTTCAAAAATTAGTTTTTCAGAAAAAATGACGATTTGGGTCTACTCAAAATGACATTCTCTACAAAACCCATTTCTCAGATTTTTCATAAGAAGATTCTATTTTTGAGGGGTTCTTTAATGCTGATGAAATATTAGTTTTTCGAAAAAAGGATGATCTGGGTCTACTCAGAATGACAATCTCTACAAAACCCATTTATCCCATTTTTCATACAATTATTCAAAAAATTTGTCTCTGTTACATCTACTGCTTCTACTTTTCAAAAAAATCTACTTAGCACCCAAGCACCTATAAAACCCATATTTTTTATTTTCCCCAAAAAAATTGTTTCTTAGATTCTATATTTGAGAGGTTCTTCCATGTTGGTGAAATATTAGTTTTCCGAAAAAAGGATGATTTGGGTCTACTCAGAATGACATTCTCTACAAAACCCATTTTTCAGATTTTTCATAAAAAGATTCAAAAATTTTGTCTCTATTACCTCTACTACTACTTTTCAAAAAAATATCTATTTGAAGAATAACTTATTTTTTTGGAAAACGGACAATCTGGGTCTCTTTAGTACACGAGCACCTATAAAAACCATATTTCAATTTTCCCAAAAAAAATTGTTTCATAGATTCTATTTTTCATGGGTTCTTGCATGTTGTTGAAAAATTAGTTTTTCAAAAAGAGGACGGTCTAGATCTACTCATAACGACATTCTCTAAAAAAAACCCATTTCTCATATTTTTCATTAAAAGATTAAAAAAAATTGCCTATGTTACCTTGACTGCTTCTACTTTTCAAATAAATCTATCTTTTTCAAGAACTTATTTTTTCAAAAACTGGATGATTTGGATATCTTTAGCACAAAAGTACCTGTAAAACCCATATTTTCAATTTTCCCAAAAAAATTGTTTCGTAGATTCTATTTTTAATGGGTTTTGCATGTTGGTGAAATACTTATTTTTCGTGGAAAGTACGATCTGGGTCTACTCAAAACAATATTCTCTTCAAAACCCATTTCTCCTATTTTTTATAAAAAAGATTCAAAAAATTTCCCTCTACCTCTACTGCTTCTACTTTTCAAAAAAATCTATCATTTTGAAGAACTTATTTTTTTAAAAACGGACGATATGGTGTCTTCAGCTGTTGAGCACCTATAAAACCGATATTTTTTTTTTTTCCAAAAAAATGGTTCATATGTTCTATTTTTTAGGGGTTCCTGCATGTTGGTGAAAAATTAGTTTTTCGAAAAAAGGATGTAATGTTTACTCAGAACGACAATCTCTACAAAACCCATTTCATATATTTTTTATAAAAAGATTCAAAAAAATTTCCTATGTTACCTCTACTGCTTCTACTTTTCAAAAAAATCTATCTTTTTCAAAACAACTTATTTTTTCAAAAACCGGACGATCTAGGTCTCTAGAGCACATGAGTACCTAGAAAACCCATATTTTCGATTTTCCTAGAAAAAATTGTTTCATAGAGTCTATTTTTCAGGGGTTCTTGCATGGTTGTGAAATATTAGTTTTTCAAAAAAAGGACAATTTGAGTGTACTCAGAATGACATTCTCTACATAACCCATTTATCCCATCTTTCATAAAAATATTCAAAAAAATTGTCTTTATTACCTCTACAGCTTCTACTTTTCAAAAAAATATATCTTTTTCAAAAAGAAGTTATCTTTTAAAAAAATGGACAATTTGGGTTTATTTAGCACACGAACTCCTATAAAACCCATATTTTTTATTTTCCAAAAAAAATAATTTCATAGATTCTATTTTTTCAGCGGTTTTTGCATGTTGTTGAAAAATTAGTTTTTCGAGAAGAGGACAATCTGGATCTACTCAGAACGAAATTCTCTACAAATCCCATTTCTTAGATTTTTCATATAAAGATTCATAAAAAATTTCCTACATGTGGCTATTACTCAATTAAAAATGAAGATTCACGAAAAACAATAGAAAATATGCGTATAGAATGCGCAACTACAGTGTAATGCACAAACATAGTCACCAAAATTGATTGATGGCCCATGAAAAGTCAAACTCGAGCGGTTTTCTAAATGTGGCTATAATTCAACAAAAAATTAAAGTTCACAAAAGGCAATAGAAAAAAAGCGTATAAAATGGACAACTACAGTGCAATCAAAAATCGTACTACCCAAACTTGATTGATGGCCCGCGAAAACTCAAACACGACTATTTTCCAAAGTACGGCTATAAATCAACTAAAAAATAATGGTTCACGAAAGGCAAAAAAAATATGCGTACAAAATGCACAACTACAATAGAATCCACAATCATAGTCACCAAAGTTGATCGATGGCCCATAAAAAGTCAAACATGAGTGGTTTCCTAAATGTGGCTATAACTAAAAAAAAAATGAAGATTCATGAAAAGCATAGGAAATACGCTTATAAAATGCACAACGACAATGTAAACCACAAGCGTAGTCACCAAAGTTGATCGATGGCCCATGAAAACTGAAACATGAGCGGCTTCCTAAATGCAGCTATAACTCATCAAAAAATGAAAGTTCACGAAGGCGATAGAAAATACTTGTACATAATTGACAACTACAATGCAATCCACAATCATTGTCACCAAAGTTAATCGATGGCCCATGAAACCTCAGACACTACCGGTTTCCTAAATACGGTTATAGCTGAATAAAAAATGAAAGTTCACGAAAGGTGATAGAAAATACGTGTACAAAATGGAAACCATAGTGCAATCCCCAATCGTAGTCACCAAAGTTGATCGATGCCCTCGAGGACTCAAACACGAGCGGTTTCCTAAATGTGGCCATAACTCAACAAAAAATGAATTTTCGTGAAAGGCAATAGAAAATACGTGTATAGAATGCACAACTACAATGTAATACATAATCATAGTCACCAAAGTTGATTGACCGCCCACGAAAACTCAAAATCGAGCGGTTTCCTAAATGAAGTTATACCACAACGAAAAATAAAGGTTCACAAAAGGCGATAGAAAATACACGTAGGGAATGGACAACTATGGTGCAATCCACTATCATAGTCACCAAAGTTGATCACTGGCCCACGAAAAGTCACACACGAGTTGTTTCCTAAGTGCTGCTATAACACGACAAAAAATGAAGGTTCGCGAAAGGTGAGAAAATATGCGTATAGAATGAAAAACTATAGTGTAATCCACAATCATAGTCAGCAAATTTGATTGATGGCCCAAGAAAACTCAAACACGAGCATTTTCCTAAACATGCACGAACCCCTCAAAAATAGAATCTACGAAACAATTTTATTTGGGAAAAGCGAAAATATGGGTTATAGGTAATCGTGTGCTCAAGAGACCCAGATTGTCTGGTTTGTGAAAAAATAAGTTGTTTTTAAAAAACATAGATTATTTTGAAAAGTAGAAGTGGAACAGAGGAAAAAAAATTAAATCTTTTTATGGAAAATATGAGAAATGGGTTTTGTAGAGATTGTCGTTCTGAGTAGACCCAGGTCGTGCTTTTTTCGAAAAACAAAATTTTCAACAACATGCAAGAACCCCTCAAAAATAGAATCTACGAAACGTTTTTTTTTGGAAAATAAAAAATATAGGTTTTATAGGTGTTCATGCGCTAAAGAGACCCAAATCATCCGTTTTTTGAAAAAAATAGATATTTTTGAAAAGTAGAAGCAGTAGAGGTAGTAACAGAGGCAAATTTTTTAAATCCCTTTTATGAAAAATGGGATAAATGGGTTTTGTAGAAAATTTCATTATGAGCAGACCTAGATAGTCCTTTTTTGAAAAACTAATATTTCACCAACATGCAAAAACTCGTCAAAAATACAATCTACGAAACATTTTTTTTGGTGAAAATCGAAAATATAGGTTTTTATAAGTACTCATGTGCTGAAAAGACCCAGATTATCGGGTTTTTGAAAAAGTAAGTTGTGCTTGAAAAAGATAGATTTTTTTGAAAAGTAGAAGTAGTGGAGGTAACAAAGGCAATTTTTTTTTATCTTTTCATGACAACTATGAGAAATTGGTTTTGTTCAAAAATCTAATTTTACAACAACATGCAAGAACCCCTCAAAAATAAAATCTATGAATTTTTTTTGTTTGGGAAAATTGAAATATGGTTTTTATAGGTGCTCGTGTGCTAAAGAGACCCAATTCATCTGTTTTACGAAAAAATAAGTTATTTTTGAAAAAAAAAAAAATCTTTTTGAAAGGTAGAAGTAGTAGAGGTAACAAACAAATTTTTTTTGAATTTTTTTATGAAAAATATAAGAAATGGGATTTGTAGAGAATGTCTTTATGAGTAGACCCAGATTGTCCTCTTTTCAAAATACTAATTTTTTACCAACATGCAAAACTCCTCAAAAATATAATCTACGAAATAATTTTTTTTGGGTTTTATAGGTGCTCAACAGCTAAAGAAACCTAGATCGTCCATTTTTTTAAAGTAAATTGGTTTTGAAAAAGATAGATTTTTTTGAAAAGAAGAAGTAGTAGTAACAGAGACAAATTTTGTTAATCTTTTTATGAGAAATCTGAGAAATGGGTTTTGTAGAGAATATTGTTTTGAATTGATCCAGATCGTCCTTTTTTTGAAAAACTAATTTTTCGCCAACATGCAAGAACCCCTCAAAAATAGAATCTACGCAACAATTTTGTTGGGGAAAATTGAAAATATGGGTTTTATAGGTGCTCGTGTGCTGAAGAGACCCAAATCGTCTATTTTTTAAAAAACTAAGTTGTTCTTGAAAAAGATAGATTTTTTTGAAAAGTAGTAGTACATGTAACAAAGACAATTTTTTTGGTCAATGGCCCACAGAAGCGTAGTCACCAAATTTGACCGATGGCCCATGAAAAACTGAAACACAAGCATTTTCTTAAATGTGCCTATAACTAAAATATAAATGAAGGTTCATGAAAGGCGATTAAAAATATGCGTACAAAATGCAAAACTACAGTACAATCTACAATCGTAGTCACTAAAGATAATTGATGGCCCACAAACACTCATACATGAATGGTTTCCTAATTGAGGCTACAACTCAACAAAAAATGAAGGTTCGCAAAAGGCAATAGAAAATACGCATACAGAATGGACAACTATAGTGCAATCCACAATTGTAGTCACCAAAGTTGATTGATGGCCCAAGAAAACTCAAACACAAGCGGTTTATTAAATGCGGCTATAACTCAACAAAAAATGAATGTTCATGAAAAGTGATAGAAAATACGCGTACAAAATGGACAACTACAGTGCAATCCAAAATCATAGTCACAAAAGGTGATAGATGGCCCACGAAAACTCAAACACGAGTGGTTTCATAAATTCGGCTATAACTCAACAAAAAATGACATGAAAAGCGATAGAAAAAACGCGTACATAATGGACAACTACAGTGCAATCCAAAATCATAGTCACAAAAGTTGATAGATGGCCCACGAAAACTCAAACACGAGTGGTTTCATAAATTCGGCTATAACTCAACAAAAAATGAAGGTTCATGAGAGGTGATAGAAAATACGTATACAAAATGGATAACTACAGTTGAATCCACAATCGTAGTCACCAAAGTTGATTGATAGCCCATGAAAACTCAAACACGAGCGGTTTCCTAAATGCAGTTATAACTGAACAAAAAAATGAAGGTTCACGAAAGGTGATAGAAATACACGTATAGAATGGTAAACTATATTGTAATCCACAAGTGTACTCATCAAAGTTGATCAAAGGCTCACGAAAACTCAAACTTCAGCGGTTTGCTAAATGCGGCTAAAACTCAACAAAAAATGAAGGTTCGCAAAAGGGGATAGAAAATAAACATACATAATGGACAATTATAATGCAATCCACAATCGTAGTAACCAAAGTTGATCGATGGCCCACGAAAACTCTAACACGAGAGGTTTCCTAAATGCAGCTATAACTCAACAAAAAAGGAAGGTTTTTGAAAGGCAATAGAAAATACGCATATAGAATGCACAACTAAAGAGTAATCCGCAAGTGTAGTCTCCAAAGTTGATAGATGATTGCCCACAAAAGCTCATACACGAGTGGTTTCTTAAGTGTGGCTATCACTAAATGAAAATTGAAAGTTCACGAGAGGCGATAGAAAATACATAGAATGCACAACTATAATCTAATTCGCAATTGTAGTCGCCAAAGTTTATCGATGACCCATGAAAACTCAAACTCGAGCCAATGATCAACTTTGGTGACTACGATTGTGGATTGTACAAGCACCTATAAAACCCATATTTTTTATTTTCCCAAAAAAAATTGTTTCTTAGATTCTATTTTTGAGGGCTTCTTGCATGTTGGTGAAAAATTAGTTTTTCTAAAAAGGATGATCTGGGTCTATTTAGAACGGCATTCTCTACATAACCCATTTCTCATATTTTTCATAAAAACATTCAAAAAATTTGTCTCTGTTACCTCTACTACTTCTACTTTTGAAAAAAAATCTATCTTTTACAAGAACTAATTATTAAAAAAACATACGATCTGGGTGTCTTTAGCTGTTGAGCACCTATAAAACCCATATTTTTGATTTTCCTAAGAAAAATTATTTCGTAGATTCTATTTTTGAGGGGTTCTTGCATGTCGGTGAAAATTAGTTTTTCGAAAAAAGGATGATTTGGGTTTACTCAGAACTACATTCTCCACAAAACCCATTTCTCAGATTTTTCATAAAAGGATTCAAAAAATTTGTCTGTTACTCCACTGCTTTTACTTTTCAATTTTCCAAAAAAAAAAGTTTCGTAGAGTCTATTTTTGAGGGGTTCTACTTAGAAATAAATACTCTACAAGACCCATTTCTCAGTTTTTTGATAAAAAGAATCAAAAAAATTGCAAACATATATTGCTTCTACTTTTCAAAAAAAATTATATTTTTCAAGAATAACTTATTTTTTAAAAGAACGGACAATCTGAATCTCTTCAGCACACCAACTACTATAAAACCCATATTTTCAATTTTCCCAAAAAAAATAATTTCATAGATTCTATTTTTGGGAGGTTCTTGCATGTTGGTGAAAAATTAGTTTTTTCGGTAAAGAAAGAATCTGGGTCTAAAAAAAATGACATTCTCTACAAAAACCATTTCTCAGATTTTTCAAAAAATCTATCTTTTTCAAGAACAACTTATTTTTTGAAAAAACGGACGATCTGGGTCTCTTTAGCACACGAGCACCTATGGGTGTATTTTCTATCGCCTTTCACATACCTTCATTTTTTTTGAGTGATAGCCGCTACTAGGAAACCGCTCATGATTGAGGTTTTTGGGCCATCAATCAACTTGGTGACTACAATTGTCGATTGCATTGTAGTTCTGCATTTTGAATCCTAATTTTCTATCCCCTTTCGTGAACCTTCATTTTTTGTTGAGTTATAGTCGCATTGAGGAAACCTCTCATGTTTGAGTTTTTGTTTTTGTTGGCCATCGATCAACTTTGGTGACTACGATTGTGGATTACACTGTAGTTGTGCATTCTATATGTGTATTTTATATCGCCTTTTGCGAACTTTCATTTTTTGTTGACTTATACCCAATTAAGGAAACAACTCGGATTTGAATTTTCGTGGGCCATTAATCAACTTTGGTTTCTACAGTTGTGTATTACACTGTAGTTGTGCATTCTAGACATGTATTTTCTATCACCTTTTGCGAACCTACATTTTTTGTTGAGTTATAACCGCATTTATGAAACCAGTCGAATTTGAGTTTTCGTGGGCCATTGATCAACTTTGGTGACTACACTTATGGATTACACTTTACTTGTTCATTCTATACACGTATTTTCTATCCCCTTTTGCGAAATTTTATTTTTTGTTGACTTATAGCCGCATTGAGGAAACAACTCATGTTTGAGTTTTTGTGGCCCATCAATAAACTTTGGTGACTATGATTGCGGATTGTACTATAGTTCTACATTGTGGATTGGGGTTACAAGGAAGCCCCCACTAGCTGAGTTCCTTACCCGTAGAAACCTTTCGTCGATTATCGCTTCCCACCCACCCTTATTCGCTTCCACCATTTATCCCTTCTGACCATCCATCCCTTGTCCCTTCCTTATCAAAGTAGTAATCGCCTTTCACAAACCTTTTTTTTAGTTGAGTTATAGCCGCATTTAACAAAACACTCGTGTTTGAGTTTTTTGGTGACTACGCTTGTGGATTACACTGTAGTTGTGCACTCTATATGCATAATTTCTTTCGCCTTTCGGGAACCTCATTTTTTTTTGAGTTATTGTCACATTTAGCAAACCGTTCAGGTTTCAATTTGCATGGGCCATCGATCAACTTTGGTGACTAGGATTCTGGATTGCACTATTGTTGTCCATTGATTACGCTTATTTTCTATCACCTTTCGTGAACATCCATTTGTTGTTGAGTTATAGCCATATTTAGAAAACCACTTGTGTTTGAGTTTTTGTGGGCCACAGATCAACTTTGGTGACTACAATTGTGGATTGCACTATAGTTGTGCATTATGAATGCTATGTTTCTATCGCCTTTCGCGAACCTTCATTTTTTTGTTAAGTTATAGCTGCATTCAGGAAACCGCTTGTGTTTGAGTTTTTGTGGACCATCGATGAACTTTGGTGACTACGCTTGTGGATTGTACTGTAGTTGTCCATTTCATATGAGGGGTTTTTTGAATGTTAGTGAAAATTTAGTTTTTAGAAAAAGAGGACAATCTAGGTTTACTAAGAACAACATTCTCTACAAAATCCATTTCTCAGATCTTTCATAAAAAGATTCAAAAAATTTGCCTCTGTTACCTCCACTTCCTCTACTTTTCAAAGAAATCTATCTTTTTCAAGAACAACTTATTTTTTCAAAAACCGGATGATCTGGGTCTTTTCAGCACACGAGTACCTATAAAACACATACTTTCGATTTTCCTAGAAAAAATTGTTTCGTAGATTTTATTTTTGAGGTGTTCTAGCATGTTGGTGAAATATTAGCTTTTCGAAAAAAGGACAGTCTAGGTGTACTAAGAATGACATTCAATACAAAACCCATTTATCCTATTTTTGATAAAAAGATTCAAAAATTTTGCCGCTGTTACCTCTACTACTTCTACTTTTCAAAAAAATATATATCTTTTTAAAAAAATGGATGATCTGGGTATCTTTAGCACAGGGACACCTATAAAACCCATATTTTCAATTTTCCAAAAAAAAAAGTTGCGTAGATTCTATTTTTGAGGGGTTCTTGCATATTGGTGAAAAATTAGTTTTTCAAAAAGAGGACAATCTGGGTCTTCTCAGAATGACATTCTCTACAAAACGTATTTCTCAAAATTTTCATAAAAAGATTCAAAAAAATTGCCTTTGTTGTAACTCTACTACTTCTACTTTTCAAGAAAAATCTATGTTTTTCAATAACAACTTATTTTTTTGAAAAACGGACGATCTGGGTTTCTTTAGCTCTCAAGCACCTATTAAACCCATATTTTCAATTTTCCCCAAAAAAATTGTTTCGTAGATTCTACTTTTGAGGGGCTCTTGCATGTTGGCAAAAAATTAGTTTTTCGAAAAAAGGACAATCTACATTCAGAATGACATTCTGTACAAAACCCATTTATCCCATTTTTCATTAAAAGATTCAAAAATTTTGCCTCTGTTACCTCTACTGCTTCTACTTTTCAAAAAAAAAAATTCAAAAACTTATTTTCTTAAAAAATGGACGATTTGTTTCTTTTTAATGTCTAAATGCGGCTATAACTCAATATAAACTGAAGGTTCGCGAAAGGTAATATTGGAAAATGCATAATGGTTGAGTGCAATTCACTCATATTCCGAAATGCAGCTATAACTCAACAAAAAATAAAGGTTTGCGAAAGCCAATAGAAAAAACATGTATAGAATGCATAACTACTGTGTAATCCACATGCGTAGTTTTGCATTTTGTACACATATTTTTAATCGCCTTTTATGAACCTTCATTTTTTTTTAGAGATAGCCGCATTTAGGAAAACACTCGCATTTGAGTTTTCGTGGGCCATCAATCAAGTTTGGTGACTACGATTGTGGATTGCACTGTAGTTGTCAATTTTGTACAAGTAATTTCTATCGCATTTTGTGAACCTTCATTTTTTGTTGAGTGATAGCCACATTTAGGAAACCATTGGTGTTTGAGTTTTCGTGGGCCATCGATCAACTTTGGTGATGATGAATGTGGATTGCAATGTAACAGTTATGCATTGTGAACGCTAATTTTCTATCAGCTTTCGCGAATCTTCATTTTTTGTTGAGTTATAGCCACATTTAGGAAAACGCTCATATTTGAGATTTTGTGGGCCATCGATCAACTTTGGTGACTACACTTGTGGATTATAATGTAGTTGCACATTCTATACGCATATTTTTCTATTGCCTTTTGAGAACCTTCATTTTTTCTTGAGTTATTGCGACATTTAGGAAATTGCCTTTGTTTGATTTTCTATGGGCCATCAATCAACTTTGGTGACTACGATTGTGGATTGTACTACACTTGTGCAGTTTGTATGCATATTTTTCATCACCTTTCACGAACATTCATTTTTTGTTGACTTATAGCCGTATTTAGGAAAACACTTGTCTTTGAGTTTTCATGGTCCATGATCAACTTTGGTGACTATAGTTATGGATTACACTATAGTTGTGCATTCTATAGGCACATTTTCTATTGCATTTCCCGAACCTTCATTTTTCGTTGAGTTATAGCCGCACTTAGGAAACCGCTCGTGTTTGAGTTTTCATTGACCATCATTCAACTTTGGTCACTATAATTGTGGATGGCATTGTGGTTGTCTATTTTTTACGCGTATGTTCTATTTCCCTCCGTGAACCTTCATGTTTTGTTGAGTAATAGCCGAATTTAGGAAACCGCTCGTGTTTGAGTTTCCGTGGGGCATTGATCAACTTTGGTGACTACGATTGTGGATTGCACTGTACTTCTACATTATGAACACTAATTTTATATCGCCTTTTCCTAACCTTCATTAATTTGTTGAGTTATAGCCGCATTTAGAAAATTGCTTATTTTTGAGTTTTTGTGGATCATCGATCAACTTTGGTGACTACACTTGTGGATTACACTGTAGTTGTCTATTCTATACGTGTACTTTCTATCACCTCCCTCAAAGCTTCATTTTTTGTTGAGTTAATTGAGTTGATTGTACTTTAGTTGTGTATTCTGTACGCATAGTTTTAATCGCCTTTTTACAGATCTTCATTTTTTGTTGAGTTATAGCCACATTTAGGATCAACTTTGGTGACTACGTTTCTGGATTACATTGTAGTTTTGTATTCTATAGGCGTATTTTCTATTGCCTTTCGCGAACCTTCATTTTTCATTGAGTTATAGCTGCACTTAGGAAATTGCTCGTGTTTGTGTTTTTGTGGGTCATCAATCAACTTTGGTGACTACAATTGTGGATTACACTGTTTTCTCCTTTCGATACATATATTTTCTATCGCCTTTGGCAAACCTTCATTTTTTCTTGAGTTATAACCGTATTTATGAAACTAGTCGAGTTTGAGAATTCGTACGCCATCAATCAAATTTGTTGACTATGCTTGTGGATTACACTGTAGTTATTCATTCTATATGCATATTTTCTATCGCCATCGATCAACGTTGGTGACTACGATTGTGGATTGCACCGTAGTTGTCCATTCTTTAGCCGTATTTTCTATCGCCTTTCATGAACCTTCATTTTTTGTTGAGTTATAGCCGCATTGATTAAACCGCTCGTGTTTGAGTTTGAGTCGGCCATCAATCAACTTTGGTGACTGTGATTGTGGATTGTAGTTTAGTCAACTTTGCTGACTAAAATTGTTGATTACACTATAATTGTGCATTCAATACACGTAGTTTGTATTGCATTTTGTGAACCTTCATTTACTGTTTAGTTATAGCCGCATTTACGAAACTTATCGTGTTTGAGTTTTTTTGGGCCACCGATCAACTTTGGTGACTACGATTGAGGATTACACTGTAGTTTTGCATTCTATACACGTACTTTCTATCGCCTTTTGCGTTCATTTTTTGTTAAGTTATAGCGTCATTTACGAAACCGGTCATGTTTGTGTTTTTGTGGGCCATCAATTAACTTTGGTGACTATGACTATGGATTGTACCGTAGTTGTGCATTTTGTACACATACTTTTAATCGCCTTTCATGAACCTTCACTTTTTGTTGATTTATAGCCACATTTAGAATCAACTTTGGTGACTACAATTGTGGATTACACTGTAGTTGTGCATTCTATACGCGTATTTTTTGTTGCCTTTCGCGAACCTTCTTTTTTGTTGAGTTATAGCCACACTTAGGAAACCACTCGTGTTTGAGTTTTCGTGGGCCATCGATCAACTTTGGTGACTACGATTGTGGATTGCACTATTATTTTCCATCATGTACGCATATTTTATCTCACCCTTCATACACCTTCATTTTTTGTTAGAGTTATTGTTACATTTAGGAAACTGCCCGTGTTTGAGTTATCGTGGGCAATCGATGAACTTTGGTGATTACGATTTTCGATTGCACTGTAATTTCTGCCACCTTTTGTGAACTTTCATTTTTTGTTGAGCATTCTATACACGTATTTTCTATTGACTTTTGTGGACCTACATTTTTTTTTGAGTTATAGCCGCATTGAGGAAACCGCTCATGTTTGAGTTTTTGTGGGCGATCATTAAACTTTCGTGACTACAATTGTGGATTGTAGTATAGTTGTGTTTTTTTTACTGATATTTTTAATCTCCTTTTGCGAACCTTCATTTTTCATTGAGTTATAGCTGCACTTAGGAAACCACTCGTGTTTGGGTTTTGTTGGGCCATCAATCAACTTTGTTGACTACACTTGTGGATTACATTATAATTGTGCATTCTATACTCATATTTTCTATCGCATTTCACAAACCTTCACTTTTTATTGAGTTATGGCCACATTTAGGAAACAGCTCGTATTTGAGTTTTCGTAGGCCATCAATCAACTTTGGTAATTACAATTGTGGATTACACTATAGTTGTTCATTTTATACACTTATTTTCTATCGCCTTTCGCAAACCTTCATTTTTTGTTGACTTATTGCCGCACTTAGCAAACTGCTCGTCTTATGGTTTTCGTGGGTTATCAATCAACTTTCGTGACTACAATTGTGGATTGCACTGTAGTTGTCCATTCTGTACGCATATTTTCTATAGCCTTTCACGAACCTTCAATCTTTGTTGAGTCATAGACGCATTTAGGAAACCCCTCATGTTTGAGTTTTTCTGGGACAATCAATCGACTTTGGTGAATACGATTCTGGATTGTATTATAGTTGTGTATTTTGTACGCATATTTTTTATCACTTTTGAGGAAACTTCATTTTTTTGTGAGTTATAGCCGCATGTAGGAAAACACTCGTGTTTGAGTTATCGTGGGCTATCGCTGAACTTTGGTGACTACGATTCTGGATTACAATGTAGTTGTGCATTCAATACATGTATGTTTTGTTTCCTTTCGCAAACATTCATTTTTCCTTGAGTTATATCCGCACTTAGCAAACCGCTCGTGTTTGAGTTTGCTAGCCCATCGATCAACTTTTGTGACTACGATTGTGGATTGCACTATAGTTATCCATTTTGTATGCATATTTTTAATCTCGTTTAATGAACCTTAATTTTTTGTTCAGTTATAGCTGCATTTAAGAAAATGCTCGTGTTTGAGTTTTCGTGGGCCATTGATGAATTTGCTGACAACGCTTGTGGATTACATAGTATTTGTGCATTCTATACGTGAATTTTCTATCACCTTTCATGAACCTTAGTTTTTTGTTGAAATGGTCGTGTATAGGGAAATGTTCATGTTTTTATTTTTGTGGGCCATTGATTAACTTTGATCAACTTTGGCAACTATGATTATGGATTACACTGTAGTTTTGAATTCTATACACGTATTTTCTGTCGATTTTCAAAAACATTCATTTTTCATTGAGTTATAGCTGCACTTATGAAACCGCTCGTGTTTGAGTTTTCATGGTCTATCGATCAACTTTGGTGAACCTTAATTTTTTATTCACTTATAACTGCATTTAGCAAACCACTCGAGTTTGAGTTTTCGTGGGCCATCAATCATGTTTGGTGACTACGCTTTTGCATTACATAGTAGTTGTGCATTCTATACACGAAAATTCTATCGCCTTTTGTGAACCTTCATCTTTTGTTGAGTTATAGTCGCATTTAGGAAACCGCTCGTGGTTCAGATTTTTGGGCCATTGATCAACTTTGATGACTACGATTGTGGATTACAAAGTGGTGGTTCATTCTATACGCAAAAATTCTATTACCTTTCGTGAACCTTCAGTTTTTGTTGAGTTATAGCCACATTTAAGAAAAAGTGGGCCATCGATTAGCTTTGGTGACTACGATTTTGGATTAAACTATACTTGTGCATTCTATACACCTATTTTTTGTCACTATTCGATAACCTTCATTTTTCGTTGAGTTATAGCTGCACTTAGGAAACCATTCTCATGTTCAAGTTTTCGTGGTCTATCGATCAACTTTGGTGACTACGATTGTGGATTGCACTATAGTTGTCCAATCTCTACATGTATTTTCTATCGCCTTTCATGAACCTTCATTTTTTATTGAGTTGTAGCCGTATTTAGGAAACCGCTCATGTTTGAGTTTTTGTGGGCCATCAGTCAAATTTGGTGACTACAATTGTTAATTGAACTGTAGCTATGCATTCTATACTCATATTTTTAATTAGCTTTCACGAGCCTTCATTTTTTATTGAGTTATTGCTGCATTTTAGAAAACGGTCGTGTTTGAGTTTTCATGGGCCATTGATCAACTTTAGTGACTATGGTTGTGGATTACATTATATTTGTGCATTCTATTTGTGTTTGAGTTTATGGATGGCCGACGAAAACTCAAACATGCACGGTTTCCTATTTGTGGCTATAACTCAAAAAAAATATGAATGTTCACGAAAGGCGATAGAAAATGGGTGTACTGAATGGACAACTATAGTGCAATCCACAATCACAGTCACCAAAGTTAATCGATGGCCCATGAAAACTCAAACTCAGGGGGTTTCCTAAATATGGCTATAACTCAACAAAAATGAAGGTTCGCAAGAGACGATAGAAAATTAGCATTCATAATGCACAACTACAGTGCAATCCACAATTGTAGTCACCAAAGTTGATCAATGGCCCACGAAAACTCAAACACACATAGAAAATACAAATCTACAGTGTAATCCACAAACGTAGTCACCAAAGTTAATCGATGGCCCACGAAAACTCAAACACATGTGGTTTCCTAAATGTGGCTATAACTAAACAAAAAATGAAGGTTTGTGAGAGGCAATAGAAAATTAATATTCATAATGCACAACTAAATTGCAATCCACAATTGTAGTCACCAAAGTTGATCGATGGTCCATGAAAACTCAAACACGAGCAGTTTCCTAAATGCATCTATAACTCAACAAAAAATGAAGATTCATGAAAAGCGATAGAAAATACGACTAGGAAAATTGAGAACTACAGTGCAATGCACAATCGTAATCATGAAAGTTGATGGATGGCCCACGAAAACTCAAACAAAGCATTTTCCTAAATGCAGCTATAACTCAAGAAAAAATGAATGTTCATGAAAGGAAATAAAAAATACACGTACAAAATGGACAACTACAATGCAATCCACAATCGTATTCACCAAAGTTGATCAATGGCCCATGAAAACTCAAACTTGAAGGGTTTCATAAATATGGCAATAACTTAACAAAAAATGGAGGTTCGCGAAAGCCGATAGAAAATACGCGTACAAAATGGACAACTATAGTGCAATCCACAATCGTAGTCACCAAAGTTGATCAATGGCCCACGAAAACTCAAACACAAGCGATTTGGTAAATACGGCTATAACTCAACAAAAAATGAAGGTTCGGGAAAAGCAGTAGAAAATACGCATATAGAATGCACAACTACAATGTAATCCACAAGCGTAGCCACCAAAGTTGGTCGATAGCCCACGAAAACTCAAACTCGAGCAGTTTCATAAATAATGTTATAGCTCAACAAAAAATGAAGGTTTGCAAAAGCCGATAGAAAATACGCGTACAAGATGGACAACTACAAGGAAGTCCAGAATCGTAGTCATTAAAGTTGATCGATGACCCACGAAAACAACACAAGCATTTTCCTAAATGCGCCTATAACTCAATAAAAAATGAAGGTTCGCGAAAGGCGATAGAAAATTAGCGTTCATAATGCACAACTACAGTGCAATCCACAATCGTAGTCACCAATGTTAAACGATGGTCCACGAAAATTCAAACATGAGCAGTTTGCTAAATGCGTCTATAACTCAACAAGAACTCAAACACGAACATTTTCCTAAATGCAGCTATAACTCAAGATAAAAATTAAGATTCATGAAAGGCGATTAAAAATATGTGTACAAAATACACAACTATAGTACAATCGACAATCGTAGCCCACAAAAATTCAAACATGATTTGTTTTCTATATGCAGCTATAAGTGAACAAAAAATGAACGTTCGTGAAGGTGATAGAAACCACTCATATAGAATGGATAACTACAATGTAATCCACAATCGTAGTCACCAATGTTTATTGATGGCCCACAAAAACTCAAACACGAGCAGTTTCATAATTGAGTCTATAACTCAACAAAAAATGAAGGTTTTTGAAAAGCGATAGAAAATACGCATATATAATGCACAACTACAATGTAATCCACAACGTTGATTGATCGCCCAGGAAAACTCAAACTCGAGGAGTTTCATAAATACATTATTAACTCAACAAAAAATGAACATTCATGAAAGCTGATAGTAAATACACATACATAATGGTCAACTACAGTGCAATCCACAATCGTAGTCACTAAAGTTGATCGATGGCCCAGAAAACTACAATGTAATTCCACAATCATAGTCACCAAAGTTGATTGAAGGCCTACGAAAACTCAAACACGAGCATTTTCTAAATGCAACATAATTCAACAAAAGCGCTTTGGTGACTATGCTTGTGGATTACACTGTAGTTGTGCATTTTATACATGTATTTTCTATCACCTTACGCGAACCTTCATTTTTCATTGAGTTATAACTGGACTTATGAAACTGCTTGTGTTTGAGTTTTCCTGGGCCATCAATTAACTTTGGTGACTACAATTGTGGATTGCACTGTAGTTGTCCATTTTGTACATGTATTTTCTATCGCCTTTTGCGAACCTTTAGTTTTTGTTGAGTTATAGCCACATTAAGGAAACCGGTCGAATTTGAGTTTTCGTGGGCCATCAATAGACTTTGGTGACTACACTTGTGGATTACACAGTAGTTGTGCATTCTATACGCATATTTTCTATCACCTTTGACAAACCTTCATTTTTTGCTGAGTTATAGCTACATTTAGGAAACCACTCGTGTTTGAGTTTTCATGCGCCATCAATCAAGTTTTTGGTGACTATGATTGTGGATTGCACTGTACTTGTCCATTTTGTACGTGTATTTTCTATCACCTTTTTTTAACATCTTTTTTTTGTTGAGTTATAGCCACATTTAGGAAATTGCTCGTATTTGAGTTTTCGTGGGTCATCGAACAAGTTTGATGACTATGATTGTCGATTAGACTATATTGTTCATTCTATAGATCTATTTTCTATCGCCTATGGCAAACCTTCATTTTTTGTTGAGTTATAGCCACACTTAGGAAACGGCTCGTGTTTGAGTTTTCGTGGCCATCGATCAACTTTGGTGACTACAATTTTAGAGCCAACTAACCTACAACATAAAACCCTAAGACTGCTTGAATCTTGCACTCCAAACTTCCTGGATCTAGGGTTGATGTTTCAATGGACTAGCTTTGATACCATGTTGAGATGATGATGGATTGCACAGCCCCTGAAGCTCCGCAATCTTCAATGAAGGACTTTAGCCATGAAAGATAATCAACCACAAAAGAAGTGTTGCAACAATGGAATGTTGATAAAAGATTCTATTGTTAATATGATTGATATGTATGTTACAAATGAACAAGATGCCTGATTATATAGGCAAGAGGAAAACCCTAATATGTATGAGATGTTGCCAAGTGTTATAATCTAACATGTGACAACATGTGAACCCTATGGTGATGATCATTAAATGATGAGATAAGTTCTAGAAGGAATCTTATCCCACAAACTAGGAAAGGGAATATTTCCCTATTTATTAAATGATTTATCTAGTAATGCAACCTAGGACTTAATCATTAAATGCAAGACCTAAGTTAACTTATGCTAGTGTAATAATTAATAAATTAATTACACCAACACAGATCGTTCATTTTTTGAGAAAATAAGTTGTTGAAAAATAGTTTTTTGAAAAGTAGAAGCAGTAGAGGTAACAAAGCCAAATTTTTTGAATCTTTTTATGAAAAATGGGATAAACGGGTTTTTTAGAAAAAGTCATTGTATGTAGACCCAAATCGTCCTTTTTTTGAAAAACTAATATTTCACCAACATGGATGAACCCCTCAAAAATAGATTTCTACGAAACAATTTTTTTTGGGAAAATAAAAAATGTTGGTTTTATAGGTACTCGTAAACTCAAAAAACTTAGATCATCCAGTTTTTGAAAAAACTAGATATTTTTGAAAAGTAGACATAGTGAAGGTTGAGAGGCAATTTTTTTGAATCTTTTAATGAAAAATCTGAGAAATTGGGTTTTGTAGAGAATGTCATTTTCAGTAGACCCAGATCATCCTTTTTTCAAAAAACTAATTTTTCAACAACATGCAAGAACCCCTTAAAAATGGAATCTACGAAACAATTTCTTTTGGGAAAATCCAAATATTGTTTTTATAGTGGTCGTGTGCTAAAGGGACCCAAATTCTCCATTTTAAAAAAAACTAAGTTATTTCTGAAAATGGTAGATTTTTTTCAAAAGTAAGAGAAATAGAAGTAACGTAGCTAAATATTTTGAATCTTTTTATGAAAAACTTAAGAAATGGGTTTTGTAGAGAATGTCGTTCTAAGTAGACCCAGACCATCTTTCTCTCGAAAAACTAATTTTTCACCAACATCCAAGAACCCCTTGAAAAATAGAATCTACGAAACTTTTTTTTTTGGAAAATCGAAAATATGGGTTTTATAGGTGTTCGTGTGCTAAAGAAACCCAGATCGTTTGTTTTTTGAAAAAATAATTTCTTCCTTAAAAGATAGATTTTTTTGAAAAGTAGTAGTGGAGGTAAACAGAGGCAAATATTTAAATTTTTTTATGAAAAAAGGGTTTTGTAGAGATTGTCGTTTTGAGTAGACCTAGATCCTCCTCTTTTTGAAAAACTAATTTTTCAACAATATGCAAGAATCCTTCAAAAATAGAATCTACGAAACAATTTGTTTTGGAAAATTGAAAATATCGGTTTTATAGGTGCTCGACAGCTAAAGACACCCTAGATCGTCCGTTTTTTTTATTAAAATAAGTTGATTTTGAAAAAGATAGATTTTTTTGAAAAGTAGAAGTAGTAGAGGTAACAAAGGATTTTTTTTGAATCTTTTAATGAAAAATATGAGAAATGGGTTTTGTATGGAATGTCCTTCTCAATAGACCCAAATCGTCCTCTTTTCGAAAAACTAATTTTTCACCAACATGCAAGAACCCTCTCAAAAATAGAATCTACGAAACAATTATTTTTGGGAAAATAGAAAATATGGGTTTTATAGGTGCTGGTGTGCTAAAGAGATTCAGATCGTCTACGTTTTGAAAAAATAACTTCTTCTTGAAAAAGAGAGTTTTCTTTGAAAAGTAGTAGTATAGGTAACAAAGGCAATTTTTTTGAATCTTTTTATGAAAAATCTGAGAAATGGGTTTTCTAGAGAATGTCATTTTTAGTAGACCCTAATCTTCCTTTTTTCGAAAAAGAAATTTTTCACCAACATGCATTAACCTCGTAAAAGGAGACGCTCCTAAAAAATCGACACTCTCGTGTGCTGAAGAGACCCCAGATCGTGCATTTTTCAAAAGTACAAGTAGTACAGGTAACAGAGACAATTTGTTTGAATCTTTTTATGTAAAATCTGAGAAATGGGTTTTCTAGAGAATGTCGTTCTTAGTAAACCCAAATTATCCTTTTTTCAAAAAATTAATTTTTCACCAATATGCAACTACCTCTCAAAAATAGAATCTACGAAATAATTTTTTTTGGGAAAATCGAAAATATGGGTTTTATAGGTGCTAGTGTACTGAAGAGATTCAAATAGTCTATTTTTAAAAAAAAATAAGTTGTTCTTGAAAAAGATAGATTTTTTTGAAAAGTAGAACTAGTAGAGGTACATAGGTAATTTTTTAAAATCTTTTTATGAAAAATATGAGAAATTGATTTTGTAGAGAATGTCATTTTGACTAAATCCAAATCATCCTTTTTTTGAAAAAATAAAATAAAAATTCATCAACATGCAAGAAGCCCCCAAAAATAGAATCTATGAAACAATTTTTTTTGGTAAAATAAAAAATATGGGTTTTATAAGTGCTCGTGTGCTAAAAGGCCTAGATTGTTCCTTTTTGGAAATTATTTGTTTTTGAAAAAGATAGATTTTTTTGAAAGTTCAAGCAGTAGAGGTAACAAAGGGAATTTTTTTCAATCTTTTTATGCAAAATCTGAAAAATGCATTCGTAGAGAATGTCGATTTGAGTAGACCTAGATCGTCCTTTTTTTGAAAAACTAATTTTTCACTAACATGCAAGAACCCCTCAAAAATAGAATCTACGAAACAATTTTTGTTGGGAAAATAAAAAATATGGGTTTGATAGGTGCTCGTTCACTGAAGAGATTCAAATCGCTCATTTTTTGAAAAAATAAGTTGTTCTTGAAAAAGATAGATTTTTTATAAAACTAGAAGCTGTAGAGGTAAGAGAGGCAAATTTTTTGAATCCTTTTATGAAAAATACGACAAATGAGTTTTTTAGAGAATGTTATTCTCAGTAGATCCAGATCGTCCCTTTATCAAAAAAAATTTTTTTACCAACATGCAAGAACCCCTCAAAAAAGGAATCGTTCTAAGTAGACCAAAATCATTTTTTCTTCAAAAATCTAATTTTTCACTCATGAAAAAAAGAAGTCTCGCAAAAGGCAATACAAAAATACATGTAAAAAATGGACAACTACAGTGCAATCCACAATCGTAGACACTAAAGTTTTTCAATGACCCGAAAAAACTCAAACATGAGCGGTTTCCTAAGTGCGGCTATAACTCAATGCAAAATGAAGGTTTGCGAAAGGTGATAGAAAGTACGCATATAAAATGGACAACTACAGTGTAATCCACAAGCGTAGACACCAAGGTTGATCGATGGCCCATGAAAACTAAAACACGAGCAGTTTCGTAAATGTGGCTATACCTCAACGAAAAATGAAGGTTCGTGAAAGGCAATAGAAAATATGTGTACATATTGACAACTACAGTACAATCCACTATCGTAGTCACCAAAGTTGATCGATGGCCCACGAAAACTCAAACATGAGAGGTTTCCTAAATGCAACTATAATACAAATAAAAATAAAGGTTAGCGAAAGGTGATAGAAAATACGCATATAGAATGCACAACTACAATGTAATCCACAAGCATAGTCATCAAAGTTAATTAATGGCCCACAAAAACTCAAACACGAGAGGTTTCCTAAATGCGGCTATAACTCAACAAAAACGAAGGTTAACGAAGGCCAATAGGAAATATTCATACAAAATAGAGAACTATAGTGCAATCCACAATTGTTGTCACCAAAGTTGAACAATGGCATATGAAAACTTAAACACGAGCTATAACTCAACAAAAAGTGAAGGTTCACGAAATGCGATAGAAAATACACATACAAAATTAACAACTATAATGCAATCCATAATTGTAGTCACTAAAGTTGATCGATGGCCCACGAAAATTCAAACATGAGCGTTTTGCTAAATTCAGCAATAACCCAACAAAAAATGAATGTTCGTGAAAGGCGATTAAAAATATGCATACAAAATGCACAACTATAGTACAATCGACAATCATAGTCACCAAATTTGATTGTTGGCCCAGGAAAACTCAAACACGAGTGTTTTCCTAAATGTGTCTAGAACTCAAAAAAAAGAGAAGGTTCATGAAAGGCAATTAAAAATATGCGTACATAATGCACAACTATAGTGAAATCCACAATCATAGTCACCAAAGTGGATCAATGGCCCACGAAACCTCAAATACGAGTGGTTTCCTAAGTGCGGCTATAACTCAATGAAAAATGAAAGTTTACGAAAGGTGATAGAAAAGACACGTATAGAATTCACAACTACAATGTAATCCACAAGCATAGTCACTGAAGTTGATTGATGGCCCATGAAAACTCAAACTCGAGCAGTTTCCTAAATGCAGCTATAACTCAGCAAAAGATGAAGGTTAATGAAAAGCGATAGAAAATACTCATATAGAATGGACAACTACAATGCAATCCACAATCGTAGTCACCAAAGTTGATCGATGGCCCATGAAATCTCAAACACGAGCGGTTTCCTAAGTGCAGCCATCGATCAACTTTGGTGACTACACTTGTGGATTACATTGTAGTTTTGCATTGTCTACTTTTATTTTCTATCGCATTTCACGAACCTTCATTTTTTGTTGAGTTATAGCCGCATTTAGGAAACTGCTTGTGCTTGAATTTTTGTGGGCCATCGATCAACTTTGTTGAGTACGATTGTGGATTGCATTGTAGTTCGTCCATTCTATAATCGTATTTTCTATTGCCTTTCGCGAACCTTCATTTTTTGTTGAGTTATAGCTTGTGTTTGAGTTTTCATAGGCCATTGATCAACTTTGGTGACTACAATTATGGATTGCACTATAGTTCTCTATTATGTATGCATATTTCCTATAGGCTTTCGTGAACCTTCCTTTTTGTTGAGTTATAGCCACATTTGGGAAACCTCTCGTGTTTGAGTTTTTATGGGCCATTAATTAACTTTGTGACTACGCTTGTGGATTACACTGTAGTTGTGCATTCTATACATGTATTTTCTATCGCCTTTCGTGAACATTCATTTTTTGTTGAGTTAAAGCCGCATTTAGGAAATCACTCATGTTTGAGTTTTTGTGGGCCATCGATCAACTTTGGTGACTACGATTGTGGATTGTACAGTAGTTGTGCATTCTATACGCATATTTTTAACCGCCTCTTATGAACGTTCATTTTTTTTTGAGTTATAGCCGCATTTAGGAAAATGTTCATGTTTGAGTTTTTCTGGATGATCTATCAACTTTGGTGACTACTATAGTGAATTACACTGTAGTTTTACATTCTATACGCATATTTTCTGTCGCCTTTCGCGAACCTTCATTTTTTGTTGAGTTATAGCTGCACCTAGGAAACCGTATATTTTATATCGGCTTTCGCGAACCTTAATGTTTTTTTATTGAGTTATAACAGCATTTAGGAAACCACTTGTGTTTGAGTTTTTGTGTGTCGTTGATCAACTTTGGTGACTATGATTATGCATTGCACTGTAGTTGTGAATTCTATATGCATATTTTCAAGTACACTTTCATGAACCAGAATTTTTCGTTCAGTTATAGCAGCAATTAGGAAACTACTCGTGTTTGAGTTTTTATGGGCCATTGATCAACTTTGGTGACTACGATTGTGAATTGCACTATAGTTGTGCATTATGAACGCTAATTTTCTATCACCTTCAGTTTTTTTGAGTTATAGCCACATTTTTATCGGCTTTCCCAAACTTTCAGTTTTATCCCTTTTTCTGAACCTTCATTTTTTGTTGAGCTATAGCCGAATTTAGGAAACCGCTTGTATTTGAGTTTTCATGGGCCATCGATCAACTTTGGTGACTATGACTGTGGATTGTACTGTAGTTGTGCATTTTGTGCGCATTTTTTTAATCGGTTTTGATGAACCTTCATTTTTCGTTGAATTGTAGCTGCAATTAGGAAACTACTCGTGTTTGAATTTTCGTGGTCCATCGATCAACTTTGGTGACTACATTGTGGATTACACTATAGTTGTGCATTCTATATGTGTATTTTCTATCGCCTGTCATGAACCTTCATTTCTTGTTGAGTTATAGCCACACTTAGGAAATCGCTCGTGTTTGAGTTTTTGTGGGCCATCGATCAACTTTGGTGACTACGATAGTCGATTGTACTATAGTTGTGAATTTTGTCCACATATTTTTAATCACCTTTCATGCACCTTCATTTTTTGGTTCGTTATAGCCGCATTTAGGAAAACGCTCGTGTTTGACTTTTCATGGGCCATCGATCAACTTTGGTGACTACGCTTGTGGATTAGACTGTTGTTTTGCATTCTATATGCGTATTTTCTATCACCTCTCTTGAACCTCCATTTTTTGTTGAGTTATAGCCGCATTTAGGAAACCAATCTTATTTGAGCTTTTGTTGGCCATCGATCAACTTTGGTGACTACTATTGTGGATTACATTATAGCTGTTCATTGTATAAACAAATTTTCTATTGCATTTCGTGAACCTTCATTTTTTGTTAAGTTATAGCCATATTTAGGAAATAGTTATTCGTTGAGTTTTCGTGTGCCATCGATCAACTTTGCTAACTTCGATTATGGATTACACTTTAGTTACACATTTTATATGCATATTTTCTATCGCCTTTCATGAACCTTCATTTTTCATTTAGTTATAGCTGCACTTAGGAAAACACTGGTGTTTCAATTTTCATGGGCCATTGATCAACTTTACTGACTACGATTGTGGATTGCACTATAGTTGTCCAATATGTACGTGTATTTTCTATCGTCTTTCGCGAATCTTCATTTTTTGATGAGTTATAGCTGCATTTAGGGAACCGCTCAAGTTTGAGTTTTTGTGGGCCATCGATCAGCTTTGGTGACTACGCTTGTAGATTACAGTTTAGTTGTGCATTCTATGTGCATATTTTCTATCGCCTTTCGTGAACCTTCATTTTTTGTTTAGTTATAATGACATTTTAGAAAACATCTCATGTTTGAGTATCCATGGGCCATCGATCAACTTTGGTGACTACGATTGTAGATTACACTATAGTTGTGCGTTCTATACGCGTATTTTTTCACATCTTTATCTACCTTCATTTTTCGTTGCGTCAAAGCCGCATTTAGGAAACCACTCATGTTTGAGTTTTTGTGGGCCATCGATCAACTTTGGTGTCTGCGATTGTGAATTACACTGTAGTTGTGCATTCTATACTCATATTTTCTATAACCTTTTGCGAACCTTCCTTTTTTGTTTAGTTACAACAACATTTCAGAAACCGCTAATGTTTGAGTTTTTCTGGGCCATCAATGAACTTTTATGACTACGATTGTTGATTGTATTGTGGTTCTGCATTCAATATGCATATTTTCTATCAGCTTTCACGAACATTTAGGAAATCACTCATGTTTGAGTTTTCATGGGTGATTAACTTTGGTGACTACGATTGTGGATTTTACTGTATTTGTCCATTATGTATTTTGTATCGCCCTTTGTGAACATTCATTTTTTGTTGAGCTATAGTCGCATATAGGAAACTGCTCGTGTTTGAGTTTTCATAGGTCATCGATCAACTTTGGTGACTACGCTTGTGGATTACACTATAGTTGTGCGTTCTATGCGCATATTTTCTATCGCCTTTTGAGAACCTTCATTTTTTGTCGAGTTATAGCCAGACTTAGGAAACCACTTGTGTTAGAGTTTTTGTGGTCCATCGATTAACTTTGGTGACTACGATTGTGGTTTGCATTGTAGTTGTCCATTTTGTACGCATATTTTCTATCGCATATCGTGAACCTTCCTTTTTTGTTGAGTGAAAAATTAGTTTTTCAAAAAAAGGATGATCTAGGTCTACTTATAATGATTCTATTTTTTATGGGTACTTGCATATTGGTGAAAAAGTAGTTTTTCGAAAAGAGGACAATTTGGATCTACTGAGAATGACATTCTCAAAAAAACCCATTTCTCAAATTTTTCATGAAAAGATTCAAAAATTTTGCCTATGTTACCTCTACTGCTTCTACTTCTCAAAAAATCTATCTTCTTAAAAACCAACTTATTTTTTTTAAAAATAGACGATCTGAATCTCTTCAGCACACTAGTACCTATACAACCCATATTTTTTATTTTCCCAAAAAAAAAAAAAATTCGTATATTCTATTTTCGAGGGGTTATTGCATGTTGGTGAAACACTAATTTTTTGAAAAAAGGACGATTTTGATTTAATCATATGACATTCTCTACAAAACCCATTTTTCAGATGTTTCATAAAAAATTCAAAAAATTTGCCTCTGTTACCTCTACTACTTCTACTTTTCGAAAAAATCTATCTTTTTCAACATCAATTTATTTAAAAAAAAAAATAGATGATTTGGGTCTCTTTAGCTCTCAAGCACCTATAAAACCCATATTTTTTATTTTCCCAAAAAAAATTATTTCGTAGATTCTATTTTATAGGGGTTCTTGCATTTTGGTGAAAAATTAGTAATCCAAAAATAGTACGATCTATGTCTACTCATAATAACATTCTCTACAAAACCCAATTCTTAGTTTTTTCATAAAAAGATTCACAAACTTTGCATCTGTTACCTCCATTGCTTACAAGAAAATCTATCTTTTTCAAAAATAACTTATTTTGTCAAAAAACAGACAATTTGGGTCTCTTGAGCAGACGAGCACCTATAAAACCCATAGTTTTCAATTTTCTAAAAGAAAAGAAATTCGTAAATTCTATTTTTTACGAGTTCTACAATACCGATTTATCCAATTTTTCATAAAAAGATTCAAAAAATTTGCCTTTGTTACCCCTACTGCTTCTACTTTTCAAGAAAAAATTATTTTCTGAAAAAACGGACAATCTGTATCTCTTTTAAAGGTGATAGAAAATAATCTTAAAGAATGCACAACTACAGTGCAGTCCACAATCATAGTCACCAAAGATGATCGATGGCCCAAAAGAACTAAAACACGAGTTGTTTCCTAAGTGTCGCTATAGCTCAACGAAAAATGAAGGTTTGCAAAAGGTGATAGAAAATAAGCATATAAATGCAAAACTACAGTGCAATCCACAATTGTAGTCACCAAAATTGATCGATGGCACATGAAAACTCAAATACAAGCGGTTTCCAAAATACAACTATAGTGTAATCCACAAGTGTAGTCACCACAATTGATCCCCCCACAAAAAACTCAAACTCGAGTGGTTTCCTCAATGAGGCTATAATTAAACGAAAAATGAAGGTTCACGAAACACTATAGAAAATATACGTACAAAATGGACAAGTACATTGCAATCCACAATCATATTCCCCAAAGTTGATCGATGGCCCACGAAACCCAAACATGAAGGGCTTTCTAAATGCGGCTATAACTACACAAAAAATGAAGGTTCATGAAAAATGATAGAAAATATGCATATAGAATGCACAAGTACAGTGTAATCCACAATCGTAATCACCAAAGGTGATCAATATCCCAGGAAATCTCAAACATGAGGATTTTCCTAAATGCGGCTATAACTCATTAAAAAATCAAGGTTCGTGAAAGGCGATTAAAAATATGCGTACATAATGCGCAACTACAGTACAATACACAATTGTAGTCACCAAACTTATCCAATGGCCCACAAAAACTCAAACATAAGTGGTTTCCTAAATGCGGCTGTAACTCAACAAAAATGAAGGTTCACGAAAAGCGATAGAATATACGCATATAGAATGCACAGCTACAGTGTAATCCACAAGCGTAGTCATCAAAGTTGATCGATGGCCCATGAAAATTGAAACTCCAGCGGTTTCCTAAATGTGGCTATAACTCAACAAAAAATGAATATTCGCAAAAGCGAATAGAAAATATACGTACAAAATGGACAACTACAGTGCAATCCAAAATTGTAGTCACCAAAGTTGATCGATGGCCCACGAAAACTCAAACACGAGCATTTCTTAAGTGCAGTTATAACTCAACGAAAAATGAAGTTTAGCGAAATTCCATAGAAAATAAGCGTATAGAATGCACAACTATAGAGTAATCCACAATCTTAGTTACCAAAGTCGATAGATAGCCCACGAAAACTCAAACATGAATGTTTTCCTAAATGAAGGTCTACAAAGGTGATAGATTATACGCGTACATAATTGACAAATACAGTGCAATCCACAATCGTAGTCACCAACATTGAACGATTGCCCACGAAAAATTAAACATGAGCATTTTCCTAAATGCGGCTAAAACTCAACAAAAAATGAATGTTCATAAAAGGAAATTAAGAAATATGCGTATAGAATGGACAACTACAGTCATATACTCAATCATTGTCACCAAAGTTGATGAATGGCCCATGAAAAACTCAAACGCGAGCGGATTTCTTAGTGCTGCTATAACTCCATGAAAAATGAAGCTACACAAAATAAGATAGAAAATACGTGTATAGAATGCAAAAATACAGTGTAATCCACAATCGTAGTCACCAAATTTGATATATGGCCCACAAAAACTCCAACACAAGTGTTTTCCTTAATGCAGCTATAACGTAACAAGAAATGAAGGTTCACGAAAGCCAATAGAAAATACGCATACATAATGGACAACTATAATGCAATCTACAACCGTAGTCACCAAAGTGGATCTATGGCCAACGAAAACTAAACCATGAGCGGTTTCCTAAATGCTGCTATAACTCACCAAATGAGATAGCTAATACACGTATACATTGCACCACTACAGTGTAATCCACAACCATAGTCACCAAACTTGATTTATGGCCCACGAAAACTGAAACACGACCGTTTTCCGAAATGCGGTTATAACTCAAGAAAAATTGAAGTTTCGTGAAAGGAAATTAAACATATGCGTACAAAATGCACAAGTACAGTACAATCCACAAGCATGGTCACCAACGCTGATCGATGAACCACGAAAACTCAAACACGAATGGTTTCCTAAATATAACTATAACTAAAAAAAAAATGAAGCTTCACGAAATGTAATAGAAAATACACGTACAAAATGGACAAATATAGTACAATCGACAATCAAAGTCACCAAAGTTAATCGATGGCCCATAAAAACTCAAACTCGAGCGGTTTCCTAAATGCGGCTATAACTCAATGAAAAATGAAGGTTCCCAAAAGGCGATAAAAAATATGCGTATATTTGGACAACTACAATGCAATCCACAATTGTAGTCACCAAAATTGATCGATGGCCCACGAAAACTCAAATACGAAGTTTCCTAAGTGCAGCAATAACTCAACGAAAAATGAAGGTTCACGAAAGCCAATAGAAAATATGCGTAAAATGGAAAACGACAGTGCAATCCACAATTGTAGTCACCAAAGTTGATCGATGGCACACGAAACTCAAATACGGGCGGTTTCCTAAATACAACTATAATTCAACGAAAAATGAAGGTTTATGAAATGTGATAGAAAACACGCATATAGAATGGAGAACTACAGTGCCATCCACAATCGTAGTCACCAAAGTTGATCGATAGCCCATGAAAACTCAAACACAACTGGTTTGCTAAATGCAGTTATAACTCAATGAAAAATGAACGTTCGCTAAAGGCGATAGTAAATTAGCGTTCATAATGTACAACTACGGTGCAATTGACTATCATAGTCACCAAAGTTGATCGATGGCCCACGAAAAGTCAAACACGACTAGTTTCCTAAATGCAGCTATACTTTAACAAAAATAAACATTCACGAAAGGCAATAGAAAATATTTCTACAAAATGGAAAAGTATAGAGCAATCCACAGTCTTTGTCACCAAAGTTGATCGAAGGCCCAAAAAATCTCAAACATGATCTTAGCTATAACTCAACAAAAAATGAAGGTTCATGAAAGGCGATTAAAAATAAGCGTATAGAATGGACAACTACAATACAATCCACAATCGTAGTCACCAAAGTTTATCGATGGATCACAAAAACCCAAACATGAGCAGTTTCCTAAATGTGGCTTTAACTCAACAAAAAATGAAGGTTTGTGAAAGTCGATAGAAAATAAAAGTAATCCACAAGCATAGTCACCAAAGTTGATCGATGGCCCACAAAAACTTAAACAAGAGCGGTTTCCAAAGTGCAGCTATAACTCAATGAAAAATGAAGATCCGCGAAAGGCGGTAGAAAATTAGTGTTCATAATGAACAACTACATTGCAATCTACAATTGTAGTCAGCAAAGTTGATCGATGGCCCACGAAAACTCAAACACTAGTTATTTCCTAAATGTAGCTATAACTAAAAAAAAAAAAAGGTGTGCAAAAGGCGATAGAAAATACGCATACAAAATTGACAACTACAATGCAGTCCATAATCGTAGTCACCAAAGTTGATGGATGGCCCAGAAAAACTCAACAAAAAATGAATGTTAATGAAAGGCAATAGAAAATACATGTATAGAATCGACAACTATAGTGCAATCCACAATAGAAGTTACCAAAATTGATCGATGGCCCACGAAAACTCAAAGACAAGCATTTTCCTAAATGTGGCTAGAACTCAACAAAAAATGAAGATTTGCGAAAGGCAATAGAAAATATCTGTACAACTACAGTGTAATGCACAAGCATAGTCACCAAAGTTGATTGATAGCCCACGAAAACTCAAACTCGAGCGGTTTCCTAAATGTGGTTATATCTCAACAAAAAATGAAGGTTTAGGAAAGGCGATGAAATTAAGCGTAGAAAAGGGACAACTATAGTGCAATCAACGATCGTAGTCACCAAACTTGATCGATGGCCCACAAAAACTCAAACAAGATCAGTGTCCTAAGTGCCGCTATAACTCAAATAAAAAATGATGGTTCGCAAAAGGGAATAAAAAATATGTGTATGGAATGCACAACTCAATGTAATCCATAATCGTAGTTGCCAAAGTTGCTCATGAAGGTACTACAGTGTAATTCACAAGTGTAGTCACCAAAGTTGATTGATGTCCCATGAAAACACAAGCTCGAGGGGTTTACTAAATGCGGCTATAATTCAACAAAAAATGATTGTTTGTGAAAGTCGATAGAAAATATGTACATGTATAGAATTCAAAACTAAGGTGTAATTCACAATAGTAGTCACCAAAGTTGATCGATGCCCAACGAGAACTAAAATATGAGGCTTTTCCTAAATACGGCTATAACTCAACAAAAAATGAAGGTTCGTGATAGGTGATTAAAAATATGCATACATAATGCACAACTACAGTACAATCCACAATCGTAGTCACCAAAGTTGATCAATGGCCCACAAAAACTCAGACATGACCACTTTCCCAAATGCAGCTATAACTCAACAAAAAATGAAGATTCATGAAAAGTGATAGAAAATACACTTATAGAATGCACAACTACATTGTAAACCACAAGCGTACTCACCAAAGTTGATCGATGGCCCACGAAAACTCAAACACGAGCGGCCTCCTAAATGCGGCTATAACTCAACAAAAAATGAAAGTTCGTGAAATCGATAAAAAATACTCATATAGAATGGACAACTACAGTGCCATCCACAATCGTAGTCACCAAACTTAATCGATGGCACATGAAAACTCAAACACGAGTAGTTTCCTAAATGTGGCTATAGCTAAAAAAAAATTAAAGTTCATGGAAGGTGATAGAAAATAAGTGTATAGAATGGACAACTATGGTGCAATCCCCAATCGTAGTCACCAAAGTTGATTGATGGCCCACAAAAAGTCAAACATGAGTTGTTTCCTAAGTACAGCTATAACTTGAGAAAAAATGAAGGTTCACGAAAGGCGATAGAAAATATGCATATAGAATACAAAACTATAGTGTAATCCACAATCGTAGTCACAAAATTTGATCAATGGCCTAGGAAAACTCAGACACGAGCATTTTCCTAAATGCAACTATAACTAAAGAAAAAATGAAGTTTCATGAAATGCGATTAAAAATATGAATACATAATGCATAACTAAAGTACAATCCTCAATCGTAGTCGACAAAGTTGATCGATGGCAAACAAAAACTCAAATATAAGTGGTTTCTTAAATGCGGCTATAACTCAACAAAAAATGAAGGTTCGTGAAAGGCGATAGAAAATACGCATATAGAATGCAAACTATAGTGTAATCCACAAGCGTAGTCACCAAAGGTGATCAATGGCCCACAAAAACTCAAACACGAGCGGTTTCCTAAATGGGGTTATAACTCAACAAAAAAAGAAGGTTCACGAAAGGCGATATAAAATATGCATACTTTGTGCAAAAATACAGTGCAATCCTCAATTGTAGTGACCAAAGTTGATCCACGGCCCACGAAAACTCAAGCACGAGCAATTTCCTATATGTGGCTACAACTAAATAAAAAATGAATGTTCGCAAAAGGTGATAAAAAAAGCAGGTATAGATTGCACAACTACAGTTTTATGCACAAGCGTGTTCACCAAAGTTGATCAATGGCCGACAAAAACTCAAACTCGAGCGGTTTCCTAAATGTGGCTATAACTAATCAAAAAATGAAGGTTTGCGAAAGGTGATAGAAAATATAAGTAGAGAATGGACAACTACAGTGCAATGCACAATTCTAGTCACCAAAGTTGATCGATAACCCACGAAAAACTCAAACACGAGCGGTTTCCTAAGTGCAGCTATAACTCAACGAAAAATGAAGGTTCCTGAAAAGGCGATAGAGAATACGCGTATAGAATGCACAATTACAATGTAATCCACAATCATATTCAACAAAGTTTATTAATGGCTCACGAAAACTCAAACATGAGCGGTATCCTAAGTGCGGCTATAACTCAACGAAAAATGAAAGTTCACGAAAGGCAATAAAAAATACATGTGCAAAATGCACAACTATAGTAGAATCCGCTATCATAGTCACCAAAGTTGATCAATGGCCAACAAAAACTCAAACATGAGCGGTTTCGTAACTGCAGCTCTAACTTAACAAAAATTGAAGGTTCGTGAAAGGTGATTAAAAATATGCATACAAAAAGCACAACTACAATACAATCCACAATCGTAGTCTCCAAAGTTGATCGATAGCCTACAAAAACTCAAACACGAGCGTTTTTCTTAAATATGGCTATAACTCAACAAAAAATGAATGTTCATGACAGGAGATAAAAAAAATGCATATAGAATGCACAACTACAGTACAATCCACAATCGTAGTCTCCAAAGCTCATCGATGGCCCACAAAAACACAAACATGGGCGGTTTCCTAATTGCGGCTATAACTCAACAAAAAATGAAGGTTCGTGGAAGGCGATAGAAAATACGCATATAGAATGCAAAACAATAGTGTAATCCACAAGCGTAGTCATCAAAATTCATCGATTGCCCACGATAACTCAAACTCGAGCGGTTTCCTAAATGCGGCTTTAACTTAACTAAAAATGAAGGTTCGCGAAAGGTCATAGAAAATACATGTAAAGAATCAAGAACTATAGTGCAATCCAAAATCATAGTCACCAAAGTTGATCGATGACCCACGAAAACTTAAACACGAGCAGTTTCCTAAGTGTGGCTATAACTCAAACACAAATGAAGGTTCATGAAAGGCGATAGAAAATACGCGTAAATAATGGTCAACCATAATGCAATCCACAATCGTAGTTACCAAATTTGATTCATGACCCACAAAAACTCAACTATGAGTGTTTTCCTAAATGTGCCTATAACTCAACAAAAACGACGGTTCGCGAAAGGCGATAGAAAATACACAGATAGAATGGACAGCCATAGTGCAATCCACAATCATAGTCACCAAAGTTGCTTGATGGCCCATGAAAATACAAACGAGTGATTTCCTGAATGCAACTATAACTCAACGAAAAATGAAGGTTTGCGAAAGGCGATAGAAAATAAGATTGTAGATTAGACAACTACAGTGCAATCCACAATCAAAGTCACCAAAGTTGATTGATAGCCCATGAAAACTCAAATACGAGCGGTTTCCTAAACACGGTTAAAACTCAACAAAAAATGAATGTTTGTCAAAGGTGATTAAGAATATATGTATAGAAAGCACAACTATAGTACAATCCACAATCGTTGTCATCAAAGTTGATTGATGGCCCACGTAATCTCCAACTCGAGCGGTTTCCTAAGTGCGGCTATAACTCAACAAAAAAAAAAGGTTTGTGAAAGACGATACAAAATACGCATACAAAATGGACAACTACAGTGCAATCCACAATTGTAGTCACCAAAATTGATCGACGGCCCACGAAAATTCAAACACAAACAGTTTCCTAAATGCGATTATAACACAATGAAAAATTAAGGTTCACGATAAGCGATAGAAAATATGCATATAGAATTCACAACTAGATTGCAATGCACATTCGTGGTCACCAAAGTTGATTGATGGCCCACGAAACCTCAAACACGAGTGGTTTTCTAAACGCAGCTATAACACAACAAAAAATGAATATTTCTGAAACGCGATAGAAAATACACATATAGAATGAACAACTACAGTGTAATCCACAAGCATAGTCACCAATGATGAACGATGGCCCAAAAAATCTCAAACACGAGCGATTTCCTAAATACAACTATAACTCAAGGTTCACGAAAGGCGATAGAGAATACATGTATAGAATGCACAACTACAGTTTAATCCACAAGCGTAGTCACCAAAGTTGATCGATGGCCCATGAAAACACAAACTCAAGTGGTTTCTTAAATGTGGGTATAACTCAACAAAAAATAAAGGTTCATGAAAGGTGATAGAAAATACACAAAGAATGGAATAAAACAATGCAATCCACAATCGTAGTCACCAAAGCTAATCGATGGCCTACGAAAACAAAAACATGACAATTTCCTAAGTGTAGATATAACTCTATGAAAAAATGAAAAGTCGCGAAAGGCGATAGAAAATATATGTATAGAATGCACAACTACAGTGTAATCCACAATCATAGTCACCAAAGTTGATCGATGGCCCATGAAGAAACTCAAACACAAGCGTTTACCTAAATGTGGGTACAACTAAACACAAAATGAAGGTTCGTAACAGACGATTCAAAATATGTGTCTTTCGCTGTTGAGCACCTATAAAACCCATATTTTTTATTTTCCCAAAAAAATAAAATCGTATATTCTATTTTTGAGGGGTTCTTGAATGTTGGTGAAAATTAGTTTTTCAAAAAGAGGACGAACTGGGTCTATTCGGAAGACATTCTCTACAAATCCCATTTCTTAGATTTTTCATAAAAAGATTGAAATTTTTTCCTCTGTTACCTTACTGCTTCTACTTTTCAAAAAAATACATATTTTTCAAGAATAATTTATTTTTTCAGAAAACAGACGATCTAGGTCTCTTTACCACAAGAGAAGCTATAAAAACCATATTTTGATTTTCCCAAAAAAAATTATTTCATAGATTCTATTTTTGAGGGGTTATTGCATGTTTTTCAAAAATTATTTTTTCGAAAAAAGGATGATTTGCATCTACTCAAAATGACATTCTCTACAAAACCCATTTCTCAGATTTTTCATAAGATTCTATTTTTGAGGGGTTCTTGCATGTTGGTGAAATATTAGTTTTTCGAAAAAAGGATGATCTGGGTTTACTCAGAATGACAATCTATAAAAAACCCATTTATCCCATTTTTCATACAATTATTCAAAAAAAATACCTCTGTTACATCTACTGCTTCTACATTTCAAAAAAATCTATCCTTTATAAGAAAAAGTTATTTTTTCAAAAAACAGACGATCTGGGTCTCTTTAGCACCCAAGCACCAATAAAACCCATATTTTTTATTTTCCTAGAAAAAATTGTTTCTTATATTCTATTTTTGAGAGGTTCTTCCATGTTGGTGAAATATTACTTTTTCGAAAAAAGGACGATCTGGGTCTACTCAGAACGACATTTTCTACAAAAACCATTTCTTAGATTTTTTATAAAAGGATTCAAAATGTTTGTCTCTATTAGCTCTACTACTTCTACTTTTCAAAAAAAAATATCTTTTTGAAAAATAACTTATTTTTTCGGAATACAGACAATCTGGATCTCTTTAGTACATGACCACCTATAAAAACCATATTTCAATTTTCCCAAAAAAAATTGTTTCGTAGATTCTATTTTCGAGGGGTTCTTGCATGTTGTTTGAAAAATTAGTTTTTCAAAAAGAGGACGATTTGGATATACTCAGAACGACATTCTCTACAAACCTCATTTCTCATATTTTTCATTAAAAGATTCTAAAAAATTGCCTATGTTACGTCGACTGCTTCTACTTTTCAAAAAAATCTATCTTTTTCAAAAACTTATTTTTTCAAAAACCGGATGATCTGGGTCTCTTGAGCACAAAAGTGCCTATAAAACCCATATTTTCAATTTTCCCAAAAAAAATTGTTTTGTAGATTCTATTTTTGAGGGGTTCTTGCATGTTGGTGAAATATTTATTTTTCGAGAAAAGTACGATCCGGGTCTATTCAGAAGACCAATCTCTACAAAACCCATTTCTCAGATTTTTCATAAAAAGATTCAAAAAATTTGCTTTTGTTACCTCTACTACTTCTACTTTTCAAAAAAATCTATTTTTTCCAAGAAAACAACTTAGTTTTTCAAAAACCGGACGATCTGGGTCTCTTCAGCACACGAGTACCTATAAAACCCATATTTTTGATTTTCCCAGAAAAAAGTTGTTTCATAGATTCTATTTTTGAGGGGTTCTTGCATGTTGGTGAAATATTAGTTTTTCAAAAAAAGGACGATTTGAGTGTACTCAGAATGACATTCTCTACAGAACCCATTTATCCCAACTTTCATAAAAAATTCAAATTTTTTGTCTTTGTTACCTCTACTACTTCTACTTTTCAAAAAAATATATCTTTTTCAAGAAGATATATTTTCAAAAAATGGACGATCTAGGTCTATTTAGCACACGAACACCTATAAAACCCATATCAAACTCCTATAAAACCCATATTTTTTATTTTCCAAAAAAAATAGTTTCATAGATTATATTTTTTGAGGGGTTTTTGTATGTTGTTGAAAAATTAGTTTTTCGAAAAAAAGACGATCTGGATCTACTCGGAACGACATTCTCTACAAATCCCATTTCTTAGATTTTTCATAAAAATATTCAAAAAAATTTGCCTCTAATACATCTACTACTTCAATTTTCCTAAAAAAAATTTAGTATACGAGCACCCATAGAAACCATATTTCAATTTTCCCAAAAAAATTGTTTCGTAGATTCTACTTTTAAGAGTTCTTGCATGTTGTTGAAAAATTAGTATTTCGTGAATAGGACGATTTGGATCTACTCAGAATGAAATGCATCTCTACAAAACCCATTTCTCAGATTTTTCATTAAAAGATTCAAAAATTTTGCCTATGTTACCTCCACTGTTTCTATTTTTCAAAAAGTTATATCCTTTTCAAGATTTTATTTTTTCAAAAACTGGACGATCTAGGTCTCTTGAGCACACAAGTACCTATAAAGCCCATTCTTTTGATTTTACCAAAAAAATTGTTTCGTAGTTTTATTTTTTAGGGGTTCTTGCATGTTGGTGAAATATTAGTTTTTCGAAAAAATGACAATGTGGGTCTACTCAAAATGACATTCTCTCCAAAACCCATTTATCCCATTTTTCATAAAAAGATTCAAAAAAATTGCCTTTGAAACCTCTAGTGCTTTTACTTTTCAAAAAAAAAAATCAAGAACTTACTTTTCCAAAAAACGGACGATCTGTTTCTCTTTAGAACATGAGTGGTTTCCTAAATGTGGCTATAACTCGACCAAAACTGAAGGTTCATGAAAGGCGAAAGAAAATACGTGTATAGAATGAACAACTATAGTGTAATCGACAATCGTAATCACCAAATTTGATCGATGGCCCATGAAAACTCAAAATTGAGCGGTTTCTTAAATGCGACTATCACTAAACAAAAAGTTAAGGTTTGAGAAGGGTGACAAAAAATAGATGTTTAGAATGGCTATAGATCCACAAATGTAGTCACCAAATTTGATCAACGGCCCACAAAAACTCAAACACGAGTGGTTTCCTAAGTATAGTTATAACTCGACGAAAAATGAAGGTTCGTGAAAGTTGATAGAAAATATGTGTATAGAATGCACAACTACAATGTAATCCGCAATTGTAGTTATCAAATTTGATCAGTGGCCCATGACAACTCAAACATGAGTGTTTTCCTTAATACTATAACTCAACAAAAAATGAAGGTTTGTGAAAGGTGATTAAAAATATACTTACAAAATGCACAATTACAGTACAATCCGCAATCGTAGTCAGCAACGTTGATTGATGTCCACAAAAACCCAAACATGGGTTGTTTCCTAAATGCGGTTATAACTCAACAAAATATGAGGGTTCGCGAAAGGTTATCAAAAATTCGTGTATAAAATGCACAACTACAGTGTAGTCAGCAAAGTTGATCGATGGCCCAAGAAAACTCAAACTTGAGCGGTTTCGTAAATGTGGCTATAACTCAACAAAAAATGAAGGTTTGTGAAAGGCAATAGAAAATATACGTAAAAAATGGACAACTATAGTGCAATCCACAATCGTAGTCACCAAAGTTTAGGGTTTAGGGTTTTGGGTTTTGGGTTTAGGGTTTAGGGTTGGGGTTTTAGGGTTTAGGGTTTAGGGTTGAGGGTTTAGTTTTAATGGCCCATGAAAACTCAAACATGATGGGATTCCTAAATGTCGCTATAACTAAAAAAAAATGAAGGTTCACCAAAGGCGATAGAAGATATGCGTATAGAATGCAAAACTATAGTGTAATCCACAAACGTAGTCACCAAATTTGATCGATGACCCAAGAAAACTCAAACTCGAGTGTTATCCAAAATGCGGGTTTAAGTCTAGGAAAGACGATTGTAAATACATGTACATAATGGACAAGTACACTGTAATCCACAATTATAGTCACCAAAGTTGATCGATGCTCCACGAAAACTCAAAATCGAGCGATTTCCTAAGTGTGGCTATAACTCAATGAAAAATGAAGGTTCCCAAAAGTCTGTAGAAAATACGTGTATAGAATGCATAACTACAATGTAATCAACAAGCGTAGTCAACAAAGTTGATCAATGGCCCTCGAAAACTCAAACATGAGTGGTTTCCTAAGTGTGGCTATAACTCAATAAAAAATGAAGGTTCGCGAAAGGTGATAGAAAATTCGCTTATAAAATTGCACAACTACAGTGCAAACCACAATTGTAGCCACAAAAGTTGATCCATGGCCCATGAAATCTGAAACACGAGCGATTTACTAAGTGCGGCTATAACTCAACGAAAAATGCAGGATCGCAAAAGCTCGGTAGAAAATACCTGTATAGAATGGACAACTACAGTGTAATCCACAACCGTAGTGAACAAAGTTGATCAATGGCCATCGAAAACTCAAACAGGAGTGGTTTCCTATGTGCGGCTATAAATCAATGAAAAATGAAGGTTCACAAAAGGTGATAGAAAATGTGCTTATGAATGACAAACTACAGTATCGTAGAAATGAAAGTTGATCCATGGCCCACAAACTCTAACACGAACATTTTCCTATATGCTGCAATAACTCAACAAAAAATGAAGGTTCATGAAAGTCGATTAAAAATATGCATACAGAATGCACAACTATAGTACAATCCACAATTGGAGTCACCAAAGTTGATTGATGCCCCAAAAAGACTCAAACATGAGCAGTTTCCTAAATGCGGCTATAACTAAAATAAAAATGAAGGTTCGCGAAAGGAAGTAATATATAGGCACATAGAATATAAAACTCTAGGGTGTCATCCATAAGCATAGACAACAAAGTTGATCGATGGCCCATGAAAACTCAAACACAAGTGCTAACTACAATTGTGGATTGCACTGTAGTTGTCCATTCTACACGCGTATTTTCTATCGCCTTTCGCGAACCTTCATTTTTTGTTGAGTTATAGCCGCATTTAGGAAACCGGTCAAGTTTGACTTTTTGTGGGACATCGATCAACTTTGGTGACTACACTTGTGGATTACATTGTAATTGTGCATTCTATACTCATAATTTCTATTGCATTACACGAACCTTCATTTTTTGTTGAGTTATGCTCGCATATTGGAAACAGCTTGTATTTTGGTTTTCGTGGGCCATCAATCAACTTTCCTAACTATGATTGTCGATTACACTATAGTTATTCATTCTATACACTTATTTTCTATCGCCTTTCGCGAACCTTCATTTATCGTTGAATTCTACCCGCACTTAGCAAATCACTCATGTTTGGGTTTGTGTGGGCGATCGATCAACTTTGGTGACTACGATTGTGGATTGCACTGTAGTTGTCCATTTTATACGTGTATTTTCTATCGCCTTTCGCGAACCTTCAATTTTTGTTGAGTTATAGCCGCATTTAGGAAACCACTCGAGTTTGAGGGGCCATCAATCAACTTTGGTGACTACACTTGTGGATTACATTATAGTTGTGCATTCTATATGTGTATTTTCTATCGCATTTCGTGAACCCTTATTTGTTGTTGAGTTATAGCCGCATATAGGAAACTGCTCATGTCTGAGTTTTTCTAGGCCAATCAATCAACTTTGTTGACAACGATTGCGGATTGTATTGTAGTTGTGCGTTTTGTACGCATATTTTTTATCGCCTTTCAAGAAAAACTTCATTTTTGGTTGAGTTATAGCCGCATTTAGGAAAACACTCTTGTTTCAGTTTTCCCAGGCCATCAATCAACTTTGTTGACTACAATTGAGGATTACACTATAATTATGCATTTAATACATGTATGTTCTATTGCCTTTCGTGAACCTTCATTTTTTGTTGAGTTATACCGCATTTAGCAAACCACTCATGTTTGAGTTTTCATTGCCCATCGATCAGCTTTAGTGACTACGATTGTGGATTACATTGTAGTTGTCCATTTTGTACACATATTTTCTATCGCCTTTCGTGAACCTTCATTTTTTATTGTTATAGCCGCATTTAGGAAACTGCTCGTGTTTGGGTTTTAGTGGACCATTAATCAAATTTGGTGACTACAATTGTGGATTGTACTGTAGTTGTCCATTCTGTACACATATTTCTAATTGTCTATCATGAACCTTCAATTTTTGTTCAGTTATAGCGACATTTGGGAAAATGCTCATGTCTGAGTTTTCGTGGGCCATCAGTCAACTTTGGTGACTACGATTGTGGATTACACTGTAGTTGTGCATTCTATATGCGAATTTTCTATCACCTTTTGTGCACCTTCATTTTTTGTTGAGTTATACCCGCATTTAGGGAAATGGTCATGTTTGAATTTTCGTGGGCCATCAATCAACCTTGATCAACTTTGGGGACTACGATTGTGGATTACACTGTATTTTATCATTCTATACACTGAGTTTCTATCGCGTTTCACAAACATTCATTTTTTGTTGATCAACTTTGGTGACTATGATTGTAGATTGCACTATAGTTGTCTATTCTCTACGTGTTCTTTCTATCACCTTTCACGAACCTTCATTTTTCGTTAAGTTATAGCTACATTTAAAAAACCACTCGTATTTGAGTTTTCATGGGCCAGTAATCAGCTTTGGTGACTACAATTGTGCATTACACTATAGTTGTCCTTTCTATACGTGTATTTTCTATCACCCATCGATCAAATTTGTTGACTACGATTGTGGATTGCACTGTAGTCGTCCATTCTCTACGTGTATTTTCTATTGACTTTTGTGAACCTTCAGTTTTTATTGAGTTATAGCCACATTTAGGAAAGCACTCGTGGTTGAGTTTTTTACGCCATTGATAAACTTTGGTGACTACAATTGTGGATTACAAAGTAGTTGTGCATTCTCTATGTGAATTTTCTATCGCCTTTTTTGAACCTTCATTTTTCGTGGAGTTATAGCCGCAATTAGGAAAAAGCAGTCCATCGATCAGCTTTGGTGACTAATATTTTTTATTACACTGTGCTTGTGCATTATATATGCCTATTTTCTAGAACTATTTGTGAACCTTCATTTTTCGTTGAGTTATATCTACACTTAGGAAACCACTCGTGTTCAAGTTTTCGTGGTCCATCGATCAACTTTGGTGACTACGATTGTTGATTGCACTATAGTTGTCCTATGTCTACGTGTATTTTCTATCGCCTTTCCCAAACCTTCATTTTTTGTTGAGTTATAGCCGAATTTAGGAAACCGTTCATGTTTGAGTTTTTTCGGGTCATCAATCAAATTTGGTGACTACGATTATGAATTGTATTGTAGTTGTGCATTTTGTACACATATTTATGAAATTTGGTCAGTACACTTGTGGATGAAACTGTAGTTGTGCAATCTATACAGGTATTTTCTATCACATTTCGCGGACCTTCTTTTTTGTTTAGTTATACCCACATTTAGGAAAACGCTTGTGTTTGAGTTTTCGTGGTCCATTGATCAACTTTGGTCAGTACAATTGTGGATTGCACTATAGTTGTCCATTACGTAGCATATTTTCTATTGCCTTTCGTGAACTTTCATTTTTTGTTGAGTTATAGCCGCATTTAGGAAACGGCTCGTGAATTTTGTGGGCCATCGATCAGCTTTGCCGACTACGCTTGTGGATTACACCACAGTTCTGTGTTTTATATGTGTATTTTCTATTGCATTTTATGAACATTCATAAAATGTTTCAAAAAATTTGCTCTATTGCTTCTACTTTTCAAAAATATCTATCTGTTTGAAAAAGATGTTATTTTTTCGAAAAATAGACGATTTGGGTCTCTTTAGCACACGAACACCTATAAAACCCATATTTTTTATTTTCCAAAACAAATTGAATCGTAGATTCTATTTTTGAGGGGTTCTTGCATGTTTTTGAAAAAAATAGTTTTTCAAAAAAAGGACGATCTGGGTCTACTTAGAAAGACAACCTCTACAAAACCCATTTCTCAGATTTTCCATAAAAAGAATAAAAAAAATTGCCTCTATTACTTCCACTTTTCAAACAAATCTATCTTTTTCAAAAACAACTTATTTTTAAAATAACCGGACGATTTGGTTCCCTTGAGCACATGTTAAAACCCATACTTTCGATTTTCCCAAACTAATTTCTTTGTAAATTCTATTTTTGAGGGGTTCTTGCATGTTGGTGAAATATCATTTTTTGAAAAAAAAGATGATCTGGGTGTACTCATAATAACATTCTCTACATAACCCATTATCCCATTTTTCATAAAAAGATTCAAAATTTTTGCTTGTATTACCTTTACTGGTTCTACTTTTCAAAAAAATATATCTTTTTCAAAAAAAGGACGATCTAGGTTTCTTTAGCACAGGAACACCTATAAAACCCATATATTCAATTTTCCAAAAACAATAGTTTTGTAGATTCTATTTTTGAGGGGTTCTTGCATGTTAGTGAAAAATTAGTTTTTCGAGAAAATGACGATCTGGGTCTTCTCATAACGACATTCTCTACAAAACCCATTTCTGAGATTTTTTATTTTCCCAAAGAAAAATGTTTCATAGATTCTATTTTTGAAGGGTTCTTCCATTTTGGTGAAATATTAGTTTTTCAAAAAAAGAACGATTTGGGTCCACTCAGAATGACATTCTCTACAAAACCCATTTATCCCATTTTTCATTAAAAGACTAATTTTTTTTTTGGTTAGATCTACTACTACTTTTGAAAAAAAAAAATCAAGAACTTATTTTCTCCAAAAAAGAACGATTTGTTTCTCTTAAGGACACGAGCGGTTTCCTAAATGCTTGCCCAAAGTTGAACGATGGCCCACGAAAAATAAAACACAAGTGGTTTCCTAAATGCGGCTATAACTCAGCAAAAAATGAAAGGTTCGCGAAAGGTGATAGAAAATACATATATAGAATGCACAACTACTATGTAATCCCCAAGCATAGTCACCAAAGTTGAATGATGGCCGATGAAAATTCAAACTTGACCGGTTTCCTAAATGCGGCTATAACTAAAAAAAAATGAACGTTCGTGAAAGGCGATAGAAAATACATGTACATAATGGACAACTGCATTACAATCCACAATTGTAGTTGCCAAAGTTAATCGACGGCCAACGAAAACTCAAAACATAGCAGTTTCCTAAGTTGAGTTATAATGCTACGAAATATGAAGGTTCGCAAAAGTTGATAAAAAAAATATGCATATAGAATGCACAACTACAGTGTAATCCACAATCGTAGTTAATAAAGTTGATCAATGGCCGACAGAAACTCAAACACGAGTGATTTCCTAAATGCAACTATAAATCAACAAAAAATGAAGGTTCGCAAAAGGCAATTAACAATACTTGTACAAAATTGCCAACTACAATGCAGTCTGCAATCGTAGTGACCAAAATTGATGGATGGCCCACGAAACTCAAATACGAGTGGTTTCCTAAGTGCGGTTATAACAAAAAAAAATTGAAGGTTTGCAACAGACGATAGAAAATTAGTATTCATAATGCACAACTACATTTCAATCCACAATTGTAGTCACCAAAGTTGATCGATGGTGCACCAAAACTCAAACACGAGTTGATTCATAAAAGCAGCTATAACTCATCAAAAAGTGAAGGTTTGCGAAAGGCAATTAGAAAATACGCATACAAAATTGACAACTACAATGCAGTCCACAATCGTAGTCACCAAAGTTGATGGATGGCCCACTAAAAGTTAAACACGAGCGGTTTCCTAAATGCAGCTATAACTCAATAAAAATATGAATCTAAACAAAAGGAGATAGAAAATACACATATAGAAAGGACAAGTACAGTGCAATACACAATCGTAGTCACCAAAGGTGATAGTATTTCTCTACTCAGTTGATCAACTTTCGTGAGTACGATTGTGTATTGTACTGTAGTTGGCCATTCTAGATGCGTATTTTTCTATTGCTTTTGTGAACCTTCATTTTTGTTGAGTTATAGCCGCATTTAGGAAACCGCTCGTGCTTGAATTTTTTGGGCCATTGATCAATTTTGGTGACTACGATTGTGGATTACACCATACTTGTGCATTCTATATGCTTATTTTTTATCTATTCGTGAAGCTTCATTTTTTGTTGAGTTATATCTGCGCTTAGGAAACCGCTCATGCTCACATTTTCATGGTCCATTGATTAACTTTGGTGACTACGATTGTGGATTGCACTATAGTTTCCCAATCTATACGTATTTTCATTCGCCTTTCGCAAACCTTCATTTTTTGTTTGGTTATAGCCACATTTAGGAAACCGCTCATGTTTGAGGTTTTGTGCGGCATCAATCAACTTTGGTGACAACGATTATGTATTTTAATATAGTTGTGCATTCTGTATGCATATTTTTAATCGGCTTTCATGAATCTTTATTTTTTGTTGAGTTATAGCCACATTTTGGAAAACACTCATGTTTGAGTTTCCCCAGGGCATCGATCAACATTGGTAGCTACAGTTGTGGATTACATTGTATTTGTGCATTCTATACACGTATATTCTATCACCTTTCATGAACTTCATCTTTCGTTGAGTTATAGCCACACTTAGCAAACCACTCGTGTTTGAGTTTTTGTGGGCCATCGACCAACTTTGGTGACTACGATTGTGGATTGCACTGTAGGTTTCTATTCTGCACACGTATTTTATATCGCCTTTTGTGAACCTTCATTTTTGTTAAGTTATAGGCGCATTTAGGAAACTACTCGTATTTGAGTTTCTGTGGTCCATCGATCGACTTTGGTTACTACGATTGTTGATTACACTATAGTTGTCTATTCTATACGCATATTTTATATCGCTTTTCATGAACCTTCTCTTTTTGTTGAGTTATAGCAGCATTTATAAAACCACTCGTGTTTGAGTTTTTGTGGGCCATCGACCAGCTTTTGTGACTACGATTGTGGATTACACTATAGTTGTGCATTCTATACTCGTATTTTCTATTGTTTTTTGCGAACCTTCATTTTTTATTGAGTTATAGCTGCAATTAGGAAACCGCTCTTGTGTGAGATTTTGTGGGGCATCAATCAACTTAAGTGACTACAATTGTGGATTGCACTATAGTTGTCCATTCTGTATGCGTATTTTTTATCGCCATTTGTGAACCTTCATTTTTTGTTGAGTTATAGCCGCATTTAGTTTAAACCTCTCGTATTTGAGTTTTCGTGGGCCATCGATCAACTTTGGTGACTATGATTGTGGATTACACTATAGTTGTTTATTCTATACATGTATTTTCTATTACCTTTCATGGACCATCATTTTTACTTGAGTTATAGCTCGATTTCAAAAATCGCTCATGTTCGAGTTTCTATGGGCCATACAACTTTGGTGACTACGATTGTGGATTGTACTATAGTTGCATTTTGTATTCATATTATTAAGTGCCTTTCATGAACCTTCATTTCGTTGAGTTATATAGCCTCACTTAGTAAACCACTCGTGTTTGAGTTTTCGTGGGCCATTGATCAAATTTGGTGACTATGATTCTGGATTACACTATGGTTGTTCTTTCTATACGCATATTTTCTATCGCCTTTTGCGAACCTTCATTTTTCGTTGAGTTATAGTACTTAAGAAAAACTGCTCATGTTTGAGTTTTCGTGGGGAATCGATAAAATTTTGTGACTAAGATTGTGGATTGCACTATAGTAGTTCATTTTGTACGTGTATTTTCTATCGCCTATCGTGAACTTTTATTTTTCATTGAGTTGTAGCCACACTTTTATTTTGTACGTGTATTTTCTATCGCCTTTAGTAAACCTTCATTTTTTGTTGAATCATACCCGCGTTTAAGAAACTGGTCATGTTTGAGTTTTTGTGGGCCATCGATCAACTTTGATGGCTACAATTGTGAATTACACTATAGTTGTGTATTCTATACTCGTATTTTCTATCACCTTTCGCGAAGCTTTATTTATTGTTGAGTTATAGCCGCATTTAGGAAACCGCATGTTTGAGTTTTTGTGGGCCATCAATTAACTTTGATGACTACATTTGTTGATTGTACTCCAGTTGTACAATCTATACGCATATTTTCAATCACTTTTCAAGAACCTTCATTTTTTGTTTAGGTATAGCCACATTTAGGAAACCACTCGTGTTTGAGTTTTTGTGGGCCATCGATCAACTTTGGCGACTAAGATTGTGTATTGTACTGTAGTTGTCCATTTTGTATGCATATTTTCTATAGCCTTTTGTGAACCTACATTTATTTTAGTTATAGGTGCATTTAGGAATCCTCTCGTGTTTAAGTTATCATGGGCCATCGATCAACATTGGTGAGTATGATTGTGTATTGCATTGCAGTTGTGCATTATGGATGCTAATTTTCTATTGCCTTTCGCGAACCTTGATTTTTTGTTAAGTTATAGCAGCATTTACGATACTGCTTATGTTTGAGTCTTCATGGACCATTAATCAACTTTGGTGACTACGCTTATGGCTTACACTGTAGTTGTGCATCTATATGCATATTTTCTATCAGCTTTCGCGAACCTTTATTTTTTTTTGAGTTATAGCTGCATTTAGGAAATTGCTCATATTTGTGTTTTTTTGGGCCATCAATCAACTTTGGCGACTATGATTGTGGATTGTACTATAGTTGTGCATTTTGTACAAATATTTTATATCGTCTTTCATGAACCTTCATTTTTTGTTGAGTTAAAGTCGTATTTAGTAAAATCCTCGTGTTTGAATTTTTATGGGCCATCGATCAACTTTTATTACTATGAATGTTGATTATACTATAAATAAGCATTCTATATGTGTATTTTCTATCACCTTTCGTAGACATTCATTTTTCGTTGAGAAAGCTGCATTAAGGAAATCGTTCGTGTTTGAGTTTTCGTGGGCCATCGATCAACTTTGGTGACTACGATTGTGGATTGCACTGTGGTTCTTCTTTATGTACATGTATTTTCTATAGCCTTTCAACCTTTTTTTTCGTTGAGTTGTAGCCGATTTAGGAAACCGCTCGAGTTTGAGTTTTCGTGTGCCATCGATCAACTTTGTTGGTTATGCTTGCAGATTACAATGTAGATGTGCATTCTATACGCGTATTTTCTATCGCTTTTCGTGAACCTTAATTTTTTGTTGAATTTAGCTGCATTTAGGAAATCGCTCATGTCGAGTTTTTTCGGCCAATCAAAATATGCGATAGAAAGAACAACCATAGTGTAATCCCCAATCATAGTCACCAAAGTTGAACGATGGGCCACTTAAACTTGAACATGAGCATTTCCCTAAATGCAGCTATAACTCAATAAAAAATGAAGCTTCGTAAAAGGAGAAAGAAAATACATTTATAGAATGCATAACTATAGTGTAATCCACAATCTTAGTCACCAAAGTTGATAGATGGCCGAAAAATACTGAAGAAAAAAATGAAGGTTAGCGAAAGGTGATAGAAAATACATGTACAAAATGCACAACTACAGTGCAATCCACAATTGTAGTCACCAAATTTGATCAATGGCCCACAAAAACTCAAACACGAGTGGTTTTCTAAGTGCGGCTATATAACTCAACGAAATGAAGGTTCATGAAAGGCGATTAAAAATCTAAATACAAAATGCAACTATAGTACAATCCACAATCGTAGTCACCAAAGTTGTATGGCCCACAGAAACTTGAACATGAGCGGTTTCTGAAATCCAGCTATAACTCAAGTAAAAATGATGGTTCGTGAAAGGTAATAGAAAATACATGTATAGAATAAACAACTATAGTGTAATCCACAATCATAGTCACCAAAGTTGATCGATGGCCCAGGATATCTCACACAAGAGCGCTTTCCTAATTGCAGCTATAACTCAACAAAAAATGAAGGTTCGCGAAAAATAATAGAAAATACGAGTATAAAATGCACAACTATAGTGTAATCCATAATCGTAGTCACCAAAGCTTATCGATGGCCCACAAAAACTCAAACATGAGTGGTTTTATAAATGCGGCGATAACTCAACAAAAAGCGATAGAAAATACGCGTATAGAATAGACAAGTATAGTGTAATCAACAATCATAGTAACCAAAGTTAATCGATGGACCACAGAAACTCAAATACGAGTAGTTTCCTAAATGCGGCTATAACTTAACAAAAATGAAGGTTCACAAAAGGCGACATAAAATACGTGTGCAGAATAGAAACCTACAGTGCAATCCACAATCGTAGTCACCAAAGTTGGTCGATGGCCCACAAAAACTCAAACACGAGTGGTTTGCTAAGTGTGGCTATAACTCAACGAAAGATGAAGTTTGTGAAAATCGATAGAATATACATGTATAGAATGCACAAATACAATGTAATCCACAACCGTAGTTACGAAAGTTGATCGATGGCTAGGGGAAACTCAAACACGAGCATTTTCCAAAATGTGGCTATAACTCAACAAAAAATAAAGATTCATGAAACCCGATTAAAAATATGCATATAGAATGCACAACTATAGTAAAATACACAATTGTTGTCACCAAAGTTGATTGATGGTGTACAAAACCTCAAACATGAGTGGTTTCCTAAATGCGGCTATAACCAAACAAAAAATGAAGGTTTGCGAAAGGCGAATAAAAATGCGTAGAGATTGGGAAACTATAGTGCAATCCACAATCATAGTCACCAAAGTTAATCAATGGACCACAAAAACATGAGCATGAGCGGTTTCCTAAGTGCAGATATAACTCAACAAAAAATGAAGCTTCACGAATAGATAAAAAATAAGCATATAGAATGCACAAGTATGGTGTAATCCACAATCGTAGTCACCAAAATTTATCAATGGCCCAAAAATTCAAGCACGAGCAATTTCCTAAATGCGGCTATAACTCAACAAAAATGAAGGTTCACAAAAGCAATTGAAAATACGCGTCTAGAATGGCCAACTACAGTACTATCCACAATTGTAGTCACCAAAGTTGAAGGATGGCCCACAAAAACTCAAACATTAGCGGTTTAGTAAATGCGGCTATAACTCAACAAAAAATGAAGGTTCGTGCAAGTTGATCGATAGACGATGAAAACTGAAAATGAATGCTTGTGAAAAGTGATAGAAACTACGCGTATAGAATGCAAAACTATAGTGTAATCCACAATCGTAGTCCCCAAACATGATCAATGGCCAACGAAACCTCAAACACGACCATTTCCCTAAATGCGGTATAACTTAACAAAAAATGAAGGTTCACGAAAGGTGATAGAAAATTCGTGTATAGAATTCACAAACACTGTGTAATCCACAAACATAGTCATCAAAATTGATCAATGGCCCACAAAAACTCAAACTCGAGCAGTTTCCTAAATGTGGCTATAAATTCAACAAAAAGTGAAGGTTGGCAAAAAGCGATAGAAAATACACGTAGAGAATCGACAAGTATAGTGCTATCCACAATTGTAGTCACCAAAGTTGTTCGATGGACCATGAAATCTCAAACACGACCGGTTTCCTAAGTGCAGCTATAATTCAACAAAAAATGAAAGTTCGCGAAAGGTATTATAAAATACATGTATAGAATGCACAACTATAGTGTAATCCACAATCATAGTCACCAAAGTCTATCAATGGCCCATGAAAACCCAAACAGGAGCGGTTTCCTAAGTGCGGCTATAACTCAACGAAAAATGAAGGTTCACGAAAGGTGATAGAAAATAAGGGTAAAGAATGAACAACTATAGTGTAATCCACAATCGAAGTTTCCAAAGCTCATTGTAATACGTGTTGTTTCCTAAATGCGTGTATAACTCAACAAAAAATGAAGGTTTGCGAAATGCAATAGAAAATAAGAGTATAGAATGGACAATTATAGTGTAATCCACAAGTGTCATCACCAAAGTTGATCAATGGCCCAAGAAAACCCAAACACGAGTGGTTTCCAAATTGTAACTATAACTCAATGAAAAATGAAAGTTCGCAAAGGGCGATTAAAAATATGCATAAGAAATGCACAACTATAGTACAATCCACAATTGTAGTCACCAAAGTTTAATGATGGCCCACAAAAATCTCAAACATGATCGGTTTCCTAAGTGCAGCTATAACTCAACAAAAAATGAAGGTTCATGAAAGTCAATAAAAAATACGTGTATAGAATGCACAAGTACAGTTTTATCCACAATCACAGTCACCAAAGTTGATCGACGACCCACAGAAACACGAGCATTTTCCTAAATGTGGCTATAACTCAACAAAAAATGAAAGTTCACAAAAGGTGATAGAAAATACCCATACAAAATGGACAAGTATAATGCAATCCACAATCGTAGTCGGCAAAGTTGATCAATGGCCCACAAAAACCTAGACATGAGCTATTTCCTAAATACGGCTATAACTCAACAAAAAATTAAGGTTCGCGAAAAGCGATAGTACATACACGTACATAATGGACAACTACAGTGCAATCGAAAATATTATTCACTCAAGTTGATCGATGGCCCATGAAAATTCAAAAAAGAGTGGTTTCCTAAGTGCAGTTATAACTCAACGAAAAATAAATGTTCATGAAAAATGATAGAAAATACATGTATAGAATGCACAACTATAGTAAAATCAACAATCATAGTCACCAAAGTTGATTCATGGCCCACAAAAACACAAATTTGAGCGGTTTCCTAAATGTGGCTATAACTCAACAAAAAATGAATGTTTGCGAAAGGTGATAGAAAATATGCATATAGAATGCACAACTACAGTGTAATCCACAACTGTAGTCACCAAAGTTGACTATAGTTGTGGATTAAAAATATGCGTAAAAAATGCACGACCATAGTACAATCCACAATCGTTGTAACCAAAGTTTAATGATGGCCCAGAAAAACTCAAACATGAGTGGTTTCCTAAAAGTAGCTATAACTCAACAAAAAATGAAGGTTCACGAAAGTTGTTAGAAAATATGTGTATAAAATAAACAACTACAGTGTCATCCACAATCACTATCACCAAAGTTGATTGATGGCCCATGAAAACACGAGCAGTTTCCTAAATGTGGCTATAACTCAACAAACAAACAAAAAGTACATGAAAGATGATAGAAAATACCCGTACAGAATGCACAACTCTAGTACAATCCAAAATCGTAGTCACCAAAGTTGATCAATGGCCCACGAAAACCTAGACATAAGTTGTTTCCTAAGTACGACTATAACTCAAGAAGAAAATAAGGTTCGCAAAAAGCAATAGTAAATACACGTACAGAATGGGCAACTACAGTGCAAACGACAATTGTAGTCACTAAACTTGATCGATAGCCCACGAAAACTCAAACAAGAATGATTTCCTAACTGCAGCTATCACTCAAAGAAAAATGAAGGTTCGCAAAAAATGATAGAAAATAAACGTATAAAATGCACAACTATAGTGTAATCCACATTCATAGTCACCAAAGTTGATTGATGGCCCACATAAAAAAAAATTTTGAGTTGTTTCCTAACAGTGGCTATAACTCAACAAAAAATGAATGTTCGCGAAAGGCGATAGAAAATATGCATATAGAATGCACAACTACACTGTAATCTTCAACTATACTCACCAAAGTTGACTACAATTGTGGATGAAAAATATGCGTAAAAAATGCAGAACTATAGTACAATCCACAATCGTAGTCACCAAAGTTTAATGATGGCCCATAAAAACTCAAACATGGGCGGTTTCCTAAATGCAGCTATAACTCAACAAAAAATGAAGGTGCATGAAAGTTGATAGAAAACACATATATAGAATGCACAACTACAGTTTTATGCACAATCACAGTCACCAAAGTTCATCGATGGCCCACGAAAACACGAGCAGTTTCCTAAATGCGGCTATAACTCAACAAAAAATGAAAGTTCATAGAAGGTGATACAAAATACGCATACAAAATGGACAACTACAGTGCAATCCACAATCGTAGTCACCAAAGTTGAACGATGGCCCACGAAAACCTAGATGTGAGCTATTTCCTAAATACAGCTATAACTAAACAAAAAATTAAGGTTCACGAAAAGCGAGTACTTATACGCGTATAGAATGGACAACTATAGTGCAATCCATAATTGTATTCAATAAAGTTGATCGATGGCCCACAAAACCTCAAACACGAGCGATCTCCTAAGTGGAGCTATAACTCAACGAAAAATGAAGGTTCAGGAAAAATGATAGAAAATACATGTATAGAATGCACAACTATAGTACAATCCACAATCATAGTCACCAAAGTTGTTTGATGGCGCATGAAAATTAAAACACGAGCAATTTGCTAAATACGGATATAACTCAATGAAAAATAAAGGATCGCGAAAGGCGATAGAAAATATGTGTACAAAATAGACAACTACAGTACAATCCACAATCGTAGTTACCAAAGTTAACCGATGGCCCACGAAAACTCAAACACGAGCGGTTTCATAAATACAGCTTTAACTTAGCAAAAAATGAAGGTTCGCGAAAGGGGATAAAAAATACGCGTATAGAATGCACAACTACAATGTAATGCACAAGCGTAGTCATCAAAGTTGATCGATGGCTCATGAAAACTCAAAGTCGAGCGGTTTCCTAAATGCGCCTATATCTCAACATAAAATAAAGGTTTGAGAAAGGTAATAGAAAATAAGCGTACATAAGCAAACATCTATAAAACCCATATTTTTGATCTTTGAAAAAAAATAGTTTGATAGATTCTATTTTTGAGGGTTTCTTGCATGTTGGTAAAAAATTAGTTTTTCGAAAAAGGGAGGATCTATGTCTTCTCAGAATGTTGTTCTCTACAAAACCCATTTCTCATATTTTTGATAAAAAGATTCAAAAAATTTAACTCTGTTACTTCTACTACTTCTACTTTTGAAAAAAATCTATCTTTATCAACAACTTATTTTTTCAAAAAATGAGCAATCTGGGTTATTTTAGCACACGAGCACCTATAAAAACCATATTTCAATTTTCCCAAAAAAAATTGTTTCGTAAATTCTATTTCTGAGGGGTTCTTGCATGCTGTTGAAAAATTAGTTTTTCAAAACAAGGATGATCTGGGTCTACTCAGAATGACAATATCTACAAAACCCATTTTTTAGATTTTTCATAAAAAGATTCAAAAACTTTCCCTTTGTTACCTCCACTACTTCTACTTTCCAAAAAAATCTATAATTTTCAAAAAAAGAAATTATTTTTTGAAAAAACAAACTATTTGGGTAAGCACGTGAACAACTATAAAACCCATATTTTTTATTTTCCAAAAAAAATTGTTTCGTAGATTTTATTTTTGAGGGGTTCTTGCATTTTGGTGAAAAATTAGTTTTTCAAAAATAGGACGATCTAGGTCTTCTCATAATGAAATTCTCTACAAAACCCATTTATTAGATTTTTCATAAAGGGATTCAAAAAAATTGCCTCTGTTACTTCTACTACTTCTATTTTTTTTTAAAATCTATCTTTTTGAAAAATAACTTATTTTTTCAAAAAATGAATGATCTGAGTCTCTTTAGCTCTCAACCACCTATAAAACACATATTTTTGATTTTCCCAAAAAAAATTGTTTCGTCGATTCTATTTTTGAGGGGTTATTGCATGTTGGTGAAAATTTAGTTTTCCAAAAAGAGGACGATCTGTGTTTACTTAGAACGACATTCTCTACAAAAGCCATTTCATCAGTTTTTCATAAAAAGATTCAAAACATTTACCTCTATTACCTCTATTGCTTCTATATGCGTATTTTCTATCACTTTTCTTGAACCTTCATTTTTTGTTGAGCTATAGCCGCTCTTAGGAAACCCACCAAGTTCTACTTTTTGTGGGCCATCGATCAACTTTGGTGACTATGATTGTGGACTATACTATAGTTGTGCATTTTGTACAGATATATTGAATCGCTTTTCACCAAACTTCATTTTTTGCTTAGTTATAGACCCATTTAGTAAAACGCTCGTGTTTCAGCTTTCGTGGGCAACAGATCAATTTTGGTGACTACGATTGTGGATTGTACTGTAGTTGTGCATTTTGTACACATTTTTAATCGCCTTTCACGAACCTTCATTTTTTGTCAAGTTATAGCTGCATTTAGGAAAATGCTCATTTTGAGTTTTCGTGGGCCATCAATAAAATTTGGTGACTACGATTGTTGATTACACTGTAGTTGTGCGTTCTATACGCGTATTCTCTATCACCTTTCTCGAACCTTCATTTTTCGTTGAGTTATAGCCGCACTTAGAAAACTGCTCGTGTTTCAGTTTTTGTGGACCATTGATCAACTTTGGTGACTACGATAGTGGATTGCATTGTAGTTGTTCATACTCTACGTGTATTTTCTATCGACTTGAACTAAACTTCATTTTTTGTTGAGTTATAGCCGCATTTAGGAAAACGCTCGTGTTTGAGTTTTCGTGGGCCATCAATCAACTTTTGTGACTATACTTGTGGTTTAAACTGTGGTTGTGCATTCTATACACATAGTTTCTATTGTCTTTCGTGAACCTTCATTTTTCATTGAGTTATAGCTGCACTTAGAAAACCGCTCGCGTTTGATTTTCGTGGGCCATCGATCAACTTTGGTAATTACAATTGTCGATTGCACTGTAGTTGTCCATTTTGTATGCGTATTTTCTATCGCCTTTCGCGGACCTTCATTTTTTGTTGAGTAATAGCTATATTTAGGAATCACTCAAGTTTGAGTTTTGTCGGTGATCAATCAACTTTGGCCACTATGATTGTGGATTGTAATGTAGTTGTGCATTATCTACGCTTACTTTTAATCATCTTTCACAAACCTTCATTTTTTTTTCAGTTTTAGTCGCATTTAGGAAAATGCCCGTGTTTCAATTTTCTTGGCATATCAATTAACTTTGGTGACTACGATTGTGGATTGCATTGTAGTTCTGCATTATGTACATGTATTTTCTATCGCCTTTACACATATTTTCTATACCCTTTCGCGAACTTTCATGTTTGTTGAGTTATAGCCGCATTTAGCAAAATGCTCATGTTTGAGTTTTCTTGGGCGATCGATCAACTCTGGTGACTACGTTTGTGGGTTACACTATAGTTATTCATTCTATACGTATATTTTCTATTGCCTTTCGTGAACCTTCAATCTTTATTGTGTTATAGCCGAATTTAAGAAACCTCTTGTGTTTGAGTTTTCATGGGCCATCAATCAACTTCGTTGACTACGATTGTGGATTACACTGTAGTTGTGTATTCAATACATGTATTTTAAATCGCTTTTCGCAAAAAATATTTTTTTGTTGAGTTATAGCCGCATTTAGGAAACCGCTCATGTTTGAGTTTTTGCTGGTCATCAATCAACTTTAGTGACTACGATTGTGGATTGTACTATAGTTGTGCATTTTGTATGCATATTTTTAATCGCCTTTCACAAACATTCATTTTTTTTTTCAGTTATAGCTGCATTTAGGAAAACGCTCGTGTTTGAGTTTTCGTGGGCCATCAATCAATTTCGGTGACTACGATTGTGGATTACACTATAGTTGTGCATTCTATATTCGTGCTTTTTATAGCCTTTCGCGAACATTCATTTTTCATTACCTTAAAGCCGCACTTAGGAAACCGCTCGTGTTTGAGTTTTCATGGGCCATTGATCAACTTTGTTGGATACGATTGTGGATTGCATTGTACACAATGTCCATTTTGTATGCATATTTTCTATCGCCTTTTGCGAACCTTCATTTTTTGTTGAGTTATAGCCGCATTTAGGAAACAACTCGAGATTGAGTTTTCGTGGGCTATTGATCAACTTTCATGACTACGATTGTGTATTGTACTTAGTTGTGCATTCTGTATACATATTCTTATTCGCCTTTCACAAATCTTCAATTTTAGTTGAGTTATAGTCGTATTTAAGAAACTACTCGTATTTGAGATTTAATGGGCCATCGATGAACTTTTTTTACTACAATTGTGGATTGCCCTATACTTGTCCAATCTGTTTGCGTATTTTCTATTGCCTTTTGCCAACCTTCATTTTTAGTTGAGTTATCAGCGCATTTTGCAAACCACTCATCTTTGGGTTTTCGTAGGGCATCGGTCAACATTGGTGAATACGATTCTGGATTGCACTAAAGTTGTCCATTTTGTATGTGTATTTTCTATCGTCTTTCGCAAAACCTTCATTTTTCGTTGAGTTATAGCCACATTTACGAAACCACATGTGCTTAAGTTTTCGTGGGCCATCTCTCAACTTTGGTGACTACGCTTATGGGTTACACTGTAATTGTGCACTCTATATACGTATTTTCTATAGCCTTTTGCAAACCTTCATTTTTTGTACAGTTGTAGCCACATTTACGAAGCCCCTCATGTTTGAGTTTTTGTGGGCCATCGTTCAACTTTGGTGAATACGATTGTGGATTGTACTGTAGTTTTGCATTCTGTATGCATATTTTTTAATCCCCTTTCATGGACCTTCATTTTTTTCAGTTATACCCGCATTTAGGAAAATGCTCGTGTTTGACTTTTCGTGGGCCATCGATCAACTTTGGTGACTACGGTTGTGAATTACATTATAGTTGTGCATTCTATACACGTATTTTCTATCGCTTTTTGCGAAACTTCATTTTTCGTTGAGTTATACTTGAACTTAGGAAATCGCTCTTGTTTGAGTTTTCGTTTGCCATCGATCAACTTTGGTGACTACGATTGTGGATTACACTGTAATTGTCCATTTTGTACTTGCATTTTCTATCGCCTTTAGCGAACATTCATTTATTATTAAGTTATAGTCGTGTTATGGAAACCTCTCGATTTTGACTTTTAGTTGTGCATTATGTACGCATATTTTTAATCGACTTTCATGAACCTTCAGTTTTTGTTGAGTTATAGCCGGATGTAGGAAAATGTTCGTGTTTGAGTTTTCATGGGCCATACTTCAAATTTTGGGGCTACGATATTGGTTTACACTGTAGTTGTGCATTCTATAAGCGCATTTTCTATCACATTTCCCAAAACTTCATTTTTCATAGAGTTATAGCCGCACTTAGGAAACCGCTCATGTTTGAGTTTTTGAGGGCCATCAATCAACTTTGGTTACTACACTTGCGAATTACACTGTAGTAGCGCATTCTATACATGTATTTTCTATCGAGTTTTGTGAACCTTCATTTTTCGTTGAGTTATAGCCGCACTTAAGAAATCACTTGTGTTTGAGTTTTTGTGGGGCATCATCAACTTTGGTGACTACGATTGTGGATTGCAGTGTCCTTCACCATTCTGTAAATGTTCAATCACCTCTACCGGACTTTCATTTTTTGTTGACTATAGCCGCATTTAGCATACCGCTCGAGTTTGAGTTTTCTAGGACCATTGATCAATATTGGTGACTACTCTTGTGGATTACACTGTAGTTGTGCAATCTATACGCGTATTTTCTATCACCTTTTGCGAACCTTCTTTTTTTGTAGAGTTATCGCCGCATTTAGGAAACTACTCATGTTTGAGTTTTTGTGGGCTATTGATCAACTTTGGTGACTACGATTGTGGATTGTACTGTAATAGTGCATTTTGTATGCATATTTTTAATCACCTTTCACGAACCTTCATTTTTTGTTGAGTTATAGCCATATTTAAGAAAATACTCATGTTTGAGTTTTTGTGGGCCATTGATCAGCTACGGTGACTACGATTATGGATTACACTATAGTTGTACATTCTATATGTCTCTTTTCCATCACTTTTCATGAACTTTTATAGTTGTACTTAGGAAACCGCTCGTGTTTGACTTTTCGTGGGCCATCGATCATCTGTGGTGAGTACGATTGTGGATTGCACTGTAGTTGTCTATTATGTACTTGTATTTTCTATTGCGTTTCGAGAACCTAAATTTTTTTCTTTGTTATAGCTGCACTTAGGAAACCTCTCGTGTTTGAGTTTATGTGGGGGATTGATCAACTTTGCTGATTACGATTATGGATTGCACTGTAGTTGTGCATTTTGTACACATATTTTTAATAGCCTTTCGTGAACCTTTATGTTTTGTTGAGTTATAGCCGCATTTAGGAAACCGCTCGTGTTTGAGTTTTCATCAGTCATCGATCAACTTTGGTGACTACGATTTGTGGATTGTATTGTAGTTGTGCATTCAGTACGAATATTATAAATTGTATTTCACAAACCTTCATTTTTTGTTGAGTTATATCCTCACATTTACAAAAACGCCCGTGCTTGATTTTTCCTGGGCCGTCGATCAACTTTGGTGACTGCAATTGTGGATTACAATATAGTTTTGCATTCTATACATGTATTTTCTATATCCTTTCGTGAAGCTTCATTTTTCATTGAGAATGTCGCAATTAGGAAACTGATCATGTTTGACTTTTCGTGGGCCACCGATCAACTTTGGTGTCTACGATTATGGATTGCACTGTAGTTGTCCAATTTATATGTGTATTTTCTATAGCCTTTTGCGAACATTCATTTTTTGTTGAGTTATAGCTGCATTTAGCGCTCGTGTTTGAAATTTTGTGGGTCATTGATCAACTTTGGTGACTACAATTCTGGATTGTACTATAGTTTTGTATTCTATACACGTATTTTCTATTGCCTTTCGCGAACCTTCATTGTTTGTTGTGTTATAGCCACATTTAGGAAATCGGTCATGTTTGAGTTTATTTGGGCCCTCGATCAAGTTTGGTGACTACAATTGTGGATTGTACTGTAGTTGTGCATTTTGTATGCATAGTTTTAATCACCTTTCATGAACCTTTATTGAACCATTGTATGCATTTTGTAGTTTGAGTTTTTGTTGGCCATTGTTCAACTTTGGTGACTACGATTGTGGATTACGCTGTACTTGTGCATTCTATACGCGTATTTTCTATCACCTTTTGTGAACCTTCATTTTTCACTAAGTTATAGTGCACTCAAGAAACCACACATGTTTGAGTTTTGGTGGGCCATCAATCAACTTCGGTGAATACTATTCTGTATTGTGTTGTAGTTGTCCATTTTGTACATGTATTTTCTATCTTCTTTGGGAAAATACTCGTGTTTGAGTTTCTGTGGGTCATTGATCAACTTTGGTGAATCGCTTGTGGATTACACTGTAGTTCTGCATTCTGTACGCATATTTTCTATAGCCTTTTGCGAACCTTTATTTTTTGTCGAGTTATAGCCACACTTAGGAAATGCTTTTTTTTGAGTTTTCATTGGCCATCAATTAACTTTCGTGACTACAATTTTTTATTACACTCTAGATGTGCATTCTATACGCGTATTTTCTATTGCCATTCGTGAACCTTTATTTTTTCGTTGAGTTATAGCTGCACTTAGGAAATCGCTGAAATTTGAATTTTTATGGGCGATCGATCAACTTTCTTGACTATGCTTATAACACTATAGTTGTGCATTGTTTACGCATATTTTCTATCGCCTTTCACGAACCTTCTTTTTTTGTTGAGTTATAGCCACATTTAGGAAAACCCTCATATGTGAGTTTTTGTGGGCCATCCATCAATATTATTGTCTATTATTGTGGATTATAACTTAGTTGTGCATTTTGTACGTATATTTTTAAACACCTTTCACGAACCTTCATTTTTCGTTGAGTTATAGCCGTATTTGGGAAAACGCTCGTGTTTGAGTTTTTGTGGGCCATTGATCAACTTTGCTGACTATGATTGTGGATTACATTGTAGTTGTGCATTCTATACACGTATTTTAAATCGCCTTTTGTGAACCTTCATTTCTCATTGAGTTATAGCCGCACTTCAGAAAACGCTCTTGTTTGAGTTTTGATGGGCCATCGATCAACTTTGGTGACTACGATTGTGGATTGCACTGTGGTTTTCCATTCTTTACTCATATATTCTATCGCCTTGTGCGAACCTTTATTTTTTTTTAAGTTATAGCTGCATTTGGGAAACTACTTGAGTTTGAGTCTTTGTGGGTCATTGATCAACTCTGGTGACTATGCTTGTGGATTACACTGTAGTTGTGCATTCTAGACGCGTATTTTCTATCGACTTTTATGAACCTTCATTTTTTGTTGATTTATAGCTGCATTTAGGAAGCCCCTCATGTTTGAGTTTACGTGGGCCATCGATCAAATTTTGTGATTACGAATGTGGATTACACTGTTGTTGTGCATTCTATACACATATTTTTGATTGCCTTTCGTGAACCTTCATTTTTTGTTGAGTTATCGCCGCATTTAGGAAGCCCCTCATGTTTGAGTTTTTGTGGGCCATCAATCAACTTTGGTGACTACGATTATGTATTGCACTGTAGTTGTCCATTTTGAACGTGTATTTTGTATCGCTTTTCGCAAACCTTAATTTTTTGTTCAGTTATAGTCGCATTTAGGAAACC
>VDFB02205196.1:0-12031 GCA_007258455.2 Sequoia sempervirens | reverse complement strand
GATTGAATTCTTGAATAATAATATTTGCACATCATTATGCAAAGCTCTGCTTTTATTTGCTTTTCTCTTTTGTGGAAGGTTTTTTGGTTTGCATATCTAATATTGGTTTCTAACACACACTATTGTACATGTATTTTAGGGATTTTGCATATAAGGTTGTGCCATATTTTGTACTCGCATTATATTATAAAGTGCCATGGGGGGGGTGGGGGTTGTGTAGTGCATTTTTTATTTTCCATCTTACCTTTGTCAAGTGAGTGTCCCTCCAAGACAACAACGAATCCATGTGATTCTTTGTTCATGCATGTGTGACTTGTTTTTGCACACCTTTTTTCAGTTGTAGGTACTTTCTTGTGCACTTTCAGATGTTGTTTCTTCTCCTTCATGCACTACATGGTGATAGGAAAAGTTTTAGTTGATCTATCATGTCTCTCCCAAGTTAGCATTATGGGGGTGTATTATACTGTTTGTGCTAATGCTTCCTTGGTTTCGCTTTGGAGTGAACTATTTATCTAGTATTTGTTCCTATATACTAGGTCAATGTTGTGGCTGGTTACCCATGCATTTTGGTGAGATAGAGAATTTACCATATAAACACTCTTACATTCCTATTTGTGGAGGCAACATTTCATCCTCAATTGATTAGTGTTCTTCAAACTATTGGCACCTATATTTTCAACTTACATTGGTTGAGTAGTGTCGTTGGGGTCACTCGTACAGATTCATGTGCCATCTGTATTCTTGATTGACATATTTTTCCTTTTTTTTTTTCCATCTGATCATTGTTCGAGTAGTGTTGTTGGGATAACTCATGTAAATTGTTGTCTTCTTGATTATGAGTATCCTATTTCCAGAGGAGGTTCATTAGTTTCAACACTATAGCAGTCATCTTTTGACAGTTGTTTGCACCTTCTTCATGCTTCAGTGATGTTCTCATGGGACATTGTTTTGGAGGATTTTTAGTTCTTCATCCTACATTTCTCTCTTTTAGAGAGGACTTTTCTCCCATAGGTTTTTTCTCCTTTTCTCCCCTTGTGAGAGTTTTTTTGTTTTGTACATGGGTACCTCATTAGGATTTGATTTCGGGATCCATCTTTTGCATATTTTCATTGGTTTGTTCCTCCCTAAGTTGCACTTAAGGGTGTGTGTTGGTGTGAATAAAGTCTTGTACCTAGTTAATTCTTTACTAGGGACTTAGGGGACTTAGTTCACATGTTAAGTTTATTTATGATATAAGCATTCTTCTAGAAGTCTTAGTTGTCTTATCTAGACAAGTCATAGTTGTCTTATTTAGAATTTACATTATCCTAAGTAATTATGAGTTAGTTTTCTCTTGTTATAGGATTAAGAGACTTGTCATGATATTGTCTAATCTTATATCTCATCGTTCCCTTTATAAGAAAGGTATCTCTAGCATATTTTGCATTGTATTGTATTGCATAACATTTTGATCATATTGTATCATATTATAATTATTGTTTGGTGGAATAGCATCTTTCATTGTTACTTCTCTCTATTTCTTGTGGAGGTTATTTGGTGTTGCATATTGAAGATCTTGGTTTCTCACTTCAACACAATGAAATACCTTATCACACTTTATGACAAAATGTCTTGCTTAATTTTATCACTCCACCCCTTGCTAGAAGGTCTCAAAATTGGCTAGAAATTTTTATTGATAACAATTTTATTGGATTTTTTGCATGCTTAGATAAGTATTGTTTCTTTTAATAGGAATGTGAAAACATCGACCATATTTCCCTTCACCTAACATCTCACTAAAGTTAGAACTTTCACTTAGTCCTTATTGGCATCATTACATGAGCCATGCTTGTGAGAATTATTTTTAAATTCATTGGGTATCCTTTTCTCATTATGGATATTCTTCATTCTTTGATCATTAGCTCATGTAAAAAATATCACAATTACTTCTTTTTTCATTTATGGGAACCTTATTCTCATCCTTGTCTCTATCTAAAATATTGAATAATTGTATCTTCATTCCTTATCTCTATCTAAAATGTTGAATAATTGTATCTTCATCTGTAATAATGGATAGGAACCTATAAAAGTTATTGCCTATAATATGGTGAAGCTAAATAAAGTGTTCAAATTTGATTATGTGAAGGTGGAAAATACCATAAATGAAATAATAGGTTCAATTTTCCTTGTAGAACATATCATCTTCTTCTCTTTCTCTAAATTAGGTGTTACTTTTCTTTCAAATGCAATGGACCCTTTTGAGTGTCCAAACCTCTTGAAGTTGATTTTTCACAAACATATCTATGAACATATAATAGATGATCCCCAAATTTAGTATGCTATTATTGATTATAACCTCTTTTAAGGTCAAGCTCTTATTGTGTGATTCCTTGTGAAATTCTAGATTGAAACATGCTTGAAAATTAGGTGCATCTTCAATGTGATCTCTTTTGGTCTACAATAATTTTCCTCTAGCTCCCAATTTTTTTTGGTATTGGAACTATATCTTCTTCAAAATTCAAGCTCCATGTTAAAATCCATGTGCATACTTTTAAAAAACCCTCCTCTTCTTCTAGTAACTTATCTAGAGATTCTTAGAACTATTAAATTCTTAGCTACGATGACAACCTTTACGAAGTGATGAGTATAGTTACTTAGTGATTGATAATGATTATATATATTTTTTATGTTTCTCTACTAGCATATACCCCTACTTCATTATGATAGTTGGCTCTTGGCATCAATTAGCTATTTTTTATTTTATTTTTATAGCTTCTTTATGTAATTAAAATCTATTATATTTCTTTGTAAATTAATACAATTATGGGTTTTTAATCCTTTATCATTTTTTTTGAATTTTTACCATTTAAAAAATTGTATCCTCTTGGAGAAGATTGTCTCCTATAGGGCACCATATATTTTTTAAAATTTTAAAATATATTTTTAATTTCTAATTAGCCCCATGTTTGATTATAATAAACTACATGCAATTAATTTTTAAAAAATCATAATAAAATTATTAAAAACTAATATATGTTTAACTTCTAGATACTAAGATATATGAAAGGTTATTTTAATATTTTTCATGAAAGTAACTCTAATTGAGCTTGTCTAGAGTTGAATTTTAGTAATTGTCAATTTTCCCTAAAAGAGGGGTTAAATTACCACATAGATAATTTTGGGTAAAACCTTTATGACAAAAAATGTTCTAATAAAAATGTTCAATGAAAACTCAACCTTATTTAATGTTGAGAATTAAATAATAGTTTTTTATTAGCTTTAGGCATAAGGGTTTCACCCAAACCTCTTTTTTCCACATAGATGTCAAGTAGTTTTAGGAAAAGTTGATTCACCTAAAACTATTTAGGGAAAAATATTTTTTCTCTAAACTATTTTTTGTCAAAAGTTCAATATTACTTTGTATTTTTACCCTTCCAAATACATGGTTAAATGTGGTAATATTTGTAATGAATAGAATGTTGTTGAAAACCTATAGCTACAAAAGTAAAAGAAAATATTTTGAATGATACAAGATTGCTCTTACACTCTAGAATTCTCTTGCACCAAACCCTAGGATAATTTGTAAAAGGTCCTTCACTTTCAATGGTTACATGTAAATCAAGATGGTCTAGTACAACCTTAAAAATCAAAGATGAATATTCTTCAAACCTTTTATCTACTTAATAAAATACTCTCATACTATATATTAGTTCTCTCCTCATACTATATATTATTGGTTCTCCTATAAATTGTACTATCTAAAATCTCCCCAATCTCTTATTTCTCTTACTTTAGTATCTTTTCCCATAATATACTTCCAAAATAATATCTTAACTCTCCTTAATGATACTATTATAAGTTTACAATACTCAACCTATTATATGTCAAAATAGAAATATTTATTTTCAAAGATACATCATAAATTTTTTTATCTAATAAGAAACCTCTTTAGTCTTCTTTCTCATCATCCCTTTTCATATATCTACCATTCATTTTATTTAATTAATATTTTACTTCCAAATGCACTCCTTTTATGTGTTCTAAAATTCTTCTACTCTTGCACATCTATTTTCTTCATTAATGCCTCTCAACTCAAATACATTCCTTTGTCTACTACCATATTCAACCAGAATTGGTGTTTCCTTGTTCTCCTATTTACCAAAATTTTATGTGTAAAATATTATTGTACCAAAATCATATCATAATTTCCTATATTCTCTTGATCTAAACACTTTATCAAATTTCCTAAACTCATATTCATAACTTTTTTCCATCCATCAATTTTTGGGTGATATGTTGAACTAATTTTCAAATCTATCTACATATTCTTATAGAATATATTTTAAAAGTTGCCTACAAATATAGTGTCCTTTTTAAAACTATACTTTTTTGAGAACCCATGCAATCTAACTACTCTAAAATATATATAGCTATATATTTTATATCATTATTTTTCTTGCAAGAAATAAAATGTGTCATCATAGAAAAAGTTAACTAGCATAAATACATAAACACATTTCTATCTATGTCATTGGAAATCCTAATAAAAATCCATAGTTATATCCTCCCAAGGTTTTTCCAACACGAGTAATGGGTTGTATAACCAAACATTCTAATTACTCCTTTTCATAACTTGAAAAATTCTATAAATTTGATTTTTTTCTAACATCATTATATTTTTGTGGAAAAAAAATTCTCATTTACCAATATCACTATCTTATCTATACCAAAATATCTCACTGAAATATTTTTATACTTTTTCTTGATCCTAATTTCTCTTATTTTACCTTAAACAACATATAATTTCGAATCAAATAATTAAACCACTAAACCACTTCCTCATATCCATACTTATATGTCCTTCACATGATCTACATAATTCAAAAATAATAGGATCAACTTCATAAAAATATTTTAATTCATCAAAGTACCTCTATTCTTATTTCTTTTAATTAATTATATCTCGTACTTATCATATCAATGATATCTTTAGATCTACCACTTCTATTCTTCAACATAAAGTATAAATTTTCATGATTTCTACCCATCTCATTAGGATTTGATCCAATTTACCCTAACTATTCAAATTCTATTACTCAATGATCTATATACAACAAAAAATATTTTAGAAATAAGTAATATCTCCACATCATCAATGTTTAAATTATGGCATAATTTTTTATCATAAATTTAATATATCCTTCTTTCATCATTTAATTTTTTATTCAAATAAGCTACTAGTATTTCATAATGGCTCAATATTATTCCTATTATACTTGTACTTGCATCATAATCAACTTAAAATACATTTATAAAATATATCAATGACAACACATGTTCTCTTACCTTCTTCTTCAATAGCAAAAGTTTTATCTACTCAATATGTTCCATTGAATTCCTTTTGGTCCCTCTTGAAAGGTGGAAAATTGTTTGCTTTCCACTCTTAGGATTTAGGACCTAAAAGGGAAATTTTCACTAACTTTCACTCAAGAAGAAACCCTTGAGATCTCAATGCAAAAGAGAAAGAGATGTTTCAAGAGGGATGTCCTAGGGGCTGAATATGATGTAATGAGGGGTTCACCACCAAGTTTAGACTTGGAAAGATAAATGAAATGCAAGATGAAATGCAAAACCCTAATTGAATGCAAACTAACACTAAATGACCTATAAAAGCAAATGAAATGAAATAGAAAACTGAAGACAATAAGGTGTGCACCTAGGAAACTGAAGATGGTTGAATGGAGGTCCAAGTCACTAGAAATTCTACTTTTACTACTAATTGGAACTCATTAGCCAAGCTAGGAAAATTAGTCCTATTTCTAGAAAACTATGTAGGAATAGGAATCTGCCAAAAGGGTATCCAAATCTGCAAAATCCTAAAAATTGACTGGAATTGGGACTCATTTGCTAGAAGTGGAAAATTAGTCTAGTTAGCCTTTTTGAAGCTTGGTGGTCCTAATCTTCTCTATCTATAAGTCCTTCCTGATTGGTTTCCAAATCTAGAACCCTTATTTACAACCTATAGGTCTTCTCCAAGGTTCTCAAAGGCTTGATGACAACTTTGAAAACTTTGAATGATTTACAACTTTTCTCCAATCTTTCTCCTTAGAAAATATGCAACCTAGACCTGCAAATCATGCACAAAAGAGAGAAAAATGTTGGGTGGTTAGTGTATAGGGGTTTTCCTTGGTCAAACCCCATTTTGGAAATCAATCCTTGAAATGAAATAAAAAAGGAATGGAGAATGATGAATGAACAAATAAAAATGTTGCAACTCGCCAAACCATAGCAATATGGTGCTATAAATATGACTGTAATGGCTGCAATGGATGTAGACTTTGATTCTTGCTTGAATGATGTTGATCTTGAATGCAATGCTTGCTTGAATCACACAATTCTAAACAACAATTGTTAGCTCTAAAACAACATGATGCATGAAATATTTGACATGATGATTGAATACTTGAATGTTGCTCCAGAATGCTTGAAAATCTTCTCTTGAAGACACTTGAATTCTCTCAAATACTTTTGTGAATAGTTGATTGCTTGTTAGATTTCTAGGTGAAAATATGAGAGAAATAACCTTGTATTTATACTCAATTATGCAAGAATTTCTGAAATTACAACACTACAAGCCAACATTAGATCTAGGAGGATAAAATCCCACCACAAATTTGAATTTATTTTAATTTTGGGCCACACAGGACTCATTTTCCCAAGATGGTGAATGAGTCCCATCTACCATAATGTATGGGACCAAAAATCAAAAGTGCTTAGAGAGGTGTAAAAATAGGTTTGGGACCCAAAAATATAGGTAGGACTCATTCGCCCAAGGTGGTGAATGAGTTCCAGATCACTAAATATGGGCCACACAAGCCAAAAAAACCTGAATTATGATTGGATGTTGATTGGTGTTGAGATTATCCTCAAAAAGATGCAATAAATGAGGCTTGTGGATGCAAAATAGGGTCAACTAAAGCATAAGAAATCCCAATTATTAATGACAAGCCTAGAAAATTTTGAAAGTGTTTAACAAAACTTTACAATACTTTAAACAAGGCAATATTAATGTTTATTTTAATTAAAAAGGGGTTTATTATGTTTAGAACCTTAGAAAAGTGTGAAAGTGTGTTACAACAATTCACAACACTTTAGCAAGGTACAATTCAAATCCATTGGTTCACAATGGCCCAATACCTAATGTGAATGTGTCAACCACATTACAAAACTAAATCAAGGCAACAGGAAACTCAATTTCACAAGGAGGGACCAAACAAGTGTAAAAATGTCCTTGATGACATTTTTTGACACTACATTTAGCCCCACTTTAGTGAGAGGATGAACTTGCTTCAAACTCACACTAAAGTAGACACAAACATGCATCAAGAGGGGTTCAAATGCACCAATGCCAATAGGATGGGAAAATAATGATCAAGAGGGGTGATCAAGCCCCTAAGATCAAGATCACATGACAAATCAACATAGGTACAAAAGAACACATATTCGAATGATAAAGAGCAACAAAAAAGCATAAGCACACACTGTCAAAGACAAAAAATAGAAAAAGGTTAAAAGATAAAAGAGATTCAGATCAAGCTTTGACTATTTTTCCATCACGATGTGGATCAGATCTAGGTTGTTTGTCTATAAAATGTATACTCACTTTGAGGTGACAGAATTTCAGGCTGTCCGCTGGGTGAGAAGTCCAAAAAGGTGAGAAACATATACACTCATGGCTGGTATGCACTCACACACATGTACACAAGTGGCTATGGGGAAATTCATGCCTCAGTCAAGCTTCTCAATTAGTCATACCAAATTTATACCTCCTGATAACTTTAATAAGGTGTCACAGGTATGTGCAGGATCATCATGGAAAAAAATGTTATAGGTAAATTGAAATTAAAAAAAATGAGTTAGTCAACGATTATGCAAGAATTTGAATAAGTTATCTATGTATTTAAAAATATGTAAGAATGAGATCTATAGAGATTGAATGTAGTTTTAAAACTACTAGGTTTATTTTAAAAAGAATGAATCTTGGTGAAAATTTGAAATTTTGTCAGGTAATTACTTAAATTTTAGGGAAAAAAATACAAGAAGTAGGTGTCTGTTTGACCACCTAACCACAGCAAAATGATATTTTTTAATAATATTTTAGATATAAGTGGGGACTCATGTCTTGATGTGATGCATATTTTTTATAATTTTTTCCAAATGAAATAATTAATTATGATTTTTTATTCCCTGATTTAAAAACTACTTCAAACTCATATGTCTTCCTGTAACTTGGTCAAGAGCACAGCAGAAATTCAATTTTTTAAATCCTCTAATGCAGAAGCATGGGAGATGAACAATGTTTCTATTCAAAAGAATCTTGTTTGAAGCTATAAATGTTTTCAATCGACCTATCAAATCAAGACTTTGGTCAGTAATTCAAAATAGAAAAATGAATAATAGTCTGAAGTGTGACATAAATTCATATTGGTGGAATTTGAGATCTTCTTTATAAAACCCTTTAGTTTCAATAAATTTAGGGACAAAAAGAGTGATGTCCACATACCCTACACCCATCATATCATCACTTTTGGCCCATCCATCTTGATTCACCGCATACCCCACAAAATTATTTTCCAGGCTTGTGAGGCAAGAAAAACTTTGTGATTGAACTCATGAAAAAACAAGATGGATCTATAGGCATGCAAGCTGTGTTATGCAAGGTGGCCATATGAATGCAAAATGCAATAGTGAGGGATGTTAAAAGGAGTTTTTCTTAGTTCATGTGAGGTCTTAACTTAGGGAACATTGTGCCTAATGTCTCCAAGAGAGGACCAATCAAAGAATAAAAGATTCACAACTTAGGGGATGTAGTGAATTGCATCAAGTGACCACTAAGAGGAATGCAATATGCTAAGAGAGATCACACTTTTGAAAGACATCACACCCAATGTCATCCTTAAAGTGAAAAACACATTGTATAAAGGAAGAAAATTGCACCGTGAACCATGAAAAGGAAAAATACAAAAGAATAATTCCAATGTATGCCCCCACTTTAAAGAAATTGCTAAACACCATACTATGAGCAATTACTTTAAAGTAGCAAATGAAAAATGAAAAAAAAGAAGACATGAGAGCTAACTTGGAAAGCGCTATGCCAAGTCATATGTTTCCAAATAAAGCTACGTCATGCAAAAGAAAAGGAAAAGAGAGGGGTTGCCCCCAAAATGAGAAACACCAAACACATAAGGGATATATGGATTTGGGGTCAGTATGCTCTTTGCAGTATGTGTTTTTTTTAGAGAGATCAGAACTATCATCATTCTCCAAATACACATGAATGGAGAATAAGCACAAAGAGGAAATGAAAACAATGAAAAACCTTTTGGGTCAACAGGAAGAAACATGAATGTCTAGCATGCCCATCATCCCCAAGAGAAACACAAGACAAATAAATGAGAAAATGAAAAGAAAACTTGGGTCAACATGGAAGAGACATGCAAGTTGTGTCTCAATGCCTTGCGTCATCCCCGAAAGGACAACACAAGACAAATGAAAAGAGGAAATGAAAAGAAAAGCTTTTGGGTAAATATGGAAGAGACATAGGGTGTCTCGACACCTTGAGTCATCCCTAAAAGGAAAACACAAGACCAATGAAAGGAAAAAAATAAAATATTTATGGCATAGAGAAGAATGAAGGTACAAATAGAGGAATACACAAGGAGAGAGAGAACATCAAACAAAACATCATGGGGGATCAAATTATGCACATGCAATCAGACAAAAGAAAATTAAAAAGAAATAAATAATGCAAAAGACTAGTAAGGAACATGCGAGTCAACCTATGAGTAAGTCATCCGCCTCCCAGTCATATTCATTGTATATCAAAGGCGAGGAACTAGCCAAAGGGACAAGAGCAAGTGCCAAACTAGGGGTAGCACCAAGTTCAACACTCTTCAAGTAGGAGATTTGTATTCTAAGCTCATGGAAGAGGAAAATAATGTATTCAATTCATTATGCACCTCTTTGTCAAATTTAGCAACCTCGTCATTGTCATCCAAGTTAATCACAACAGGAGGTCAAATAATGTCAATGGAAGAGTTCAACTCTTGTTGTGTTTGTTGTATTTGGATTAGATGGTGTCGAAAGCAGGGGGTAGAGCACGCATTTCTTCACTAAGTTTGGATCTTGATTTTCTTCGTTTAATTCTTCAAGGTAACCCAATGGCAGAAACAATGCCTATGCTCTCTAAACTCTGCTTTTAGCTCTGATTTCTTCAAAGCTGTATTTCAGTGTGAGCAAGTTGACCTGACCAGGTTTGCCTTTTCTTCCCTAAGGGAGGAATGGAAGCTGTCCACAAAAGGTTGTTGTTCAACTATTTCTTTGACTTTGTAAACTTGATTTATTCTAGGAGGTGTGAGGGGGTTGTTTTTAGTGTCTCTTGGTCTTTTGTAGGAGGTAGGTGAAGTTTATGTCTTAGGTTGGTCTTGGTTCTTTGGAATTTATTTAGGCTCAAGCATGGTTTCATCTAGAATGGTAGGATTGGTGGTGGATGGGGAGATGTTTCGGAGGGATAGTTCTACTATCTTCTTTTCCTTGAACTTTTGATAGGACAAGAAAAAGAAGTCTTCTCGTGGTTTTATAGGTTTCATGGGCTTGAGCCAAAAGAAGTCTAAGGAAAAGTTACCTTTAGAGGATAATGGGTTAAAGCCACTATGCTGGACAGTGAATACCTCATTTTCAAAGGAAAACTTTAAGCATTTATGCACAATCGAAGGGACAAATTTCATGTAGTGAAGCCATGGATAGCCTAACTTCACATGAAAGTGGTCTGACTATGGGATGATGGAGAATGGGACATCTAATGTTTTTGGCCCTATTTACAATGGTAAGGTGATCAATCCCATTATAGGGAAAGAAAAACCATTGTGTGTCTTGATCCATTCTTTTGGTTTATCATATATATCTTGATAGAGCTCATGCAAAAGTAAGAATTCCTTGGTGATCACATTCTCTCCACATTTGGGATCTATTAGTATCCCATTAGTGGGATTGCCATAGATATGATTGACTATGTAAAGAGGACCATTGGGAGCATGTTTAAGTATATCCTTAGAGGAGAAAGCAATGTCAAGAGGATTCTTAGTTCAGCCCTTACAAGGAATGGCATCTATCACTCCTACCATGTCACTCCTGTAGGATCACCATCTTAAATCAAGGCTAGACAGGGATCATTGTTAATACCAGGTCCGGTGGTCAGCCATTCATCAAGATCATTCTCAAGTAGTTTCATTGGTTTTGAGAAATGAAATATTATGCTTTAGTAGCATGGGTTAGTAAAGATTTGGTTTTGTTAGAGAAGGGCCAAACTTCTTATTTCTTGATCACCACAATCTTGGCAATGAAAGGATGACTAGAATCAATGAGGTCTTGCACAAGATGTTTAAGGCACTTGCAATGTTTTGTGTCATTTCTGTTTTGTCGGTCGTAATGGAAATAAGTGTTTGATCTAAAGCTTGGGGGTAAAGGCTTATTAGGATTGGGTGTTTTGACGAGAGGCAAGGTAATCATTTTCTGTTCTAAAAATTGGGTCATTGTGTTATGAAGGGTATCCAGTAAGGGAGTGAATTGTCTTTTTGAGTCTCCATAGCTAAAGGGTATCGAGGCTTTAACAACAACTACTTGGTTATTGGTATTTTGAGTTATTTGTTGAGGGGGATTGAATTGAAGGAACCCTTTATTTTGATTTCTAAATGGTTGGGATTTTTTTTGGTTTGTTGGCTTGGACTTCTTGGTTCGGCTAGAAGTGGACTTTGTATCTCAACTACTAACCAAATTTTGATAATCACGGAGGGAAGTACACAAGCTCATAAAGGATGGGAATTTTGTTATTGTGAGCTTGTCTTGAATCTTTCTTTGCAAATTTTCTATGAACATCTTTTGAAGGTGAGGGTCGGGGACCTTGACATCGATTTGGGAATAAAGTGATTGATAGCGTGAGATAAAGTCAGTTATCTTTTATTCTTCTTTTTTCTCACATCTAATCAAATCGTCC
>VDFB02205192.1:0-13023 GCA_007258455.2 Sequoia sempervirens | reverse complement strand
TAAGCTTCTCTAGGTATTCACCAATCTTCAACAAGAATTGGGATAATATTGACAACATAACAGTGGCTCAAAAATTATGAAGTTTCAATATTCTCCATGCACTAAGGCATAGAATATTTATATTCACAATCGACGGAAATTGAGATAAATTCTATCATGCAATATCAGAAGCAAAATCAAAGTGTAAAGCTTGAGTTACATCCAATCGCAAAAATTGATGGAGCTATCACAATCACTACTGAAGTAGCGAGAAGATAACTACTGGCAGTCATTACAAACAATGAAAATTATCTTTCATGTGTTTAATTTGTCACCACTGCTAATATCCTTCATGCATTGAATTAGATATAGTTAACTCACACTGAACTTATATCATCCATCATTGATTGCATTCATGCAAAATACATTTCATATTAAACTCCTTCATGCAATTAGAAGTTTTAGTTATCCTCCATTGAAAAAAGTTGAGACACCACTTATCTCAACAATATCTCACTTGTCGAAGAATTATCATGATGGCATTTCGGAATCTTCAACCCCTATTGAGGGAATCGGGCGGCCCTAATGTGGGTTCAATTTTAGGACCCATCTAAAACTCTCTACAGTTTCTACTCTAGGCTTCTGCTGAAGGGCATTTCTAAATTGATTTATTCTGTATGTCGGTAAATTTCTCCAAATTTACCTTTCCATCTTCTACCATATCACAAAAAAAAAGAAATTGAACATCAATGTACTTTGTTTTGGCATGGAAAGTGGGATTATTTGATAAGCAAATGGCACTCTAGAATTGTTGAAATAGATAGTAATTTTTCCTGCATCAAAACCAATATCTAAATATAACCTCTTAAGCCAAATGGCTTCCTTGCAAGCATGAGTAGCTGCCATGTACACTTCTTCTATCATGGATAAAGTGACTATAGCCTACCGCTTACTCATCCAACTTATTGCACCACCATTTATCATGAACACTTATCCATTGGTGGATCTTCTACTATCAATTTCACTGGCTCAATTATCTGAATCCACACATCCTCAAAAACTTATAGAATTTGAGAACTAGTAGGATAACAATGATGACATAGGGAATACTCAGAAGTACCCCACAAATATTTGAACACACTCTTTACCACATGATCTCAGTGTACCTGTACATGATGAGCCATATACCGACTAAGGAATCCCACTGCTTGGGCAATGTTTGGCGTTGTACAAACCATTGTATACATCAAGCTGCTAATAACACTCGCATATGGTACTCTAGTCATGTCCTCCATATCCATAGGAGATTTTGGACTATCCTCCACATAAAGCTTCATCCCCTCCATCACTAGAACAACCAACTACCTGCAAGCTTCCATGCTAAATCTCTCCAACACCGAATTCACATAGTTTCTCTGGCTTAACCAAATATTTTTGCAAGATCTATCTCTTTTGATCTCCATCCCCATAATATACCTTGTTGCACCTATATCCTTCATCTCGAACTATGCTGACAACTGAGACTTCAAATTTGAAATTAAATTCATACCATTCCCAAAAAACAACATATCATCTACATGATACAATGTAATTATGAGAATTCAACCATTATTAGATTTGTAATATACACAATAGTCAGATTTAGATTTTAGAAATTCCAAAGACAACAAAAAGATGTCAATTTTGTAGTACACATTGTAAGAGACTGCTTAGGACCATATAAAGACTTCTTCAACTTGGAAACTAGATTTTCTTTACCTTTTACCATTCATGAAATGCTTTGGTTGTGAAATTTAGATCTATTTCTCCAAATCACCATGAAGAAACATTGTCTTCACATCCATCTGTTCCACTTCTAGATCATACATTGTTGCAAGTGATAATAGGAATCGAATAGATGTCAACTTTCCAACAGGAGAGAATAGCTCACCATAGTCAATTCCCTCCACTTGAGAATACAACTTTTCAACCAACCATGCCTTGTGCTTTTTAACACTACCATCAAGACCATATTTCTTCTTTAACACCTATTTACATCCAAGTTTCCATCCTTTAGGGAAAGGTGTCTGATCCCATGTATTTTTTTTCTTCAAAGAAGTCATTTCTTCATTCATGGCTTTCATCTAGGAATATGTATCACTCATACCCATAGCCTCTCTAATAATTCTAAGCTCATCAATGTTATAAATCAAAGCAAAAAAACAACTAGAATCCAATAGTGAATAATAAAATATTTTTGGTGAATAATCAAACCTCTCTGGTGGCCTCCTATCACATGTAGACCTCCTAAATTGCTAAGGTTGTGGTTCTTCTTTAGAAATTTCAGAGCTTATAGGGCTCTCCTCATCACTAGGTTCAATAGGAGTACATAGTTCACTTTTCATTAGAGTAATTGGAACTTCAACTACCTCCTTTTTCTTCTCTTTCTCTAGCTGCAACTCAACTATGGAATATTTCAACTCCCAAAATATTACAATTTTTCTATGGAGAACCTTCTTAGCTATTGGATCCCAAAGCTTGTACCCCTTCACAATGACACCATAGCCAATGATGATACACTTAACTACCTTTTTCTCCAACTTAGACCTCATTACACTGGAGACATGAGCATAAGCTTCACAATCAAAAACCATGAGATGTCTCATCAGAGGCTTCTTACCAGACCATGCCTCCATGGATTCATTTTCAACAAGAGTTGATGTAGGAGATATGTTGATTAGATAACATGCAGTGGCTACAACGCCCGTGCGTACCTTCTGCTCAAGATCAACACCAAAGGTCAAATCATTTTTCATCCCCTTTTTTATTTAGTTTAATCCATAAATCTAAAGCAAAAAGGTCAAATCACCTAACATCCACTTGAGATAGCTAAATCATGATTAATATAATCCTAATCACCCATCACATCCTCTAGCTTTTTCCACTTGCACAAATAAATCAATTTATTGATTTATTAAATTCTCCATTTTTTCTCAACATGGTATCTTTGAGGAATATTATCCAAGTTTGAAATCTCCCCCTAATTTGAAATGTACATCCCGCAAATCATTTAAGATGTCTTACATGTTTGTTAGATGTCTCTTGCAAAGGTCAAACTTAGAAGTTAACTCATCTTGTCATCAAATTCAAATTTCAAATCTCCCCTCTTTGGTACATTGACCAAAATGTGCTCATTCCTCAACCTCTCACATGTTGACAAGTGGCATCTTGTCATTGGTGGATATTTAGTCCCACATCCTCCATGTTTGACATTCTTTTATCCTTCTTTTCTATAAATAGAGAGTTTCTCTATTGTATTAATCCTACACAACTCATCCAAGTTAGCATTTCATCTTGATCATCATCTCCACAATCTTAGTATCTCTCTCCATAAATTCACAATATTCATAGAATTTTCATATCATTTTCATCATGGAGCTTACAAAAGGATTGGGAAAGGGCTTCTTTCCACATCAAAGAAGCACCAATCCACTATGAGATAAATATACTTCATGTTTTTTATATGGTTTAGATATCTTTTCATTTTTTTGCATTTGGAAGAATGATGTATTATTTCATAGGGATGCTCTATTTGGTTTTCTTAAGTTTACTAACAATGCTAATGGTTGTTTGTTTTTGAGAAAATGTAGAATTTGAAATCCACATAATGGCACTAGAAGGAGGGCTTGGACTATGATTATGTGATAAACTATTTTACTATGATTACATGAGAATTTAAAATCTTTGTAGTTTGTTTCTGATAAACTTCAAGGCTTTGGACATTCGAACTACATGAAGTTGAAATCATCTCACATTATCTATTAGTTGTTTTGAATTCTATAATTTGTATAGATAATATGAATGCTTTTGATTTTGATGCTTTGGGATGCTCTAATTGTTTATTGATTTGTCTTCGATAGATAATATGAAATTCTAGCATTAGATTTCATTTTACTTGAAAGTATCTTAAGCCTTTTTAATCCATTTTGTGCATATCTTGCAAACATTGTAGTCTTTGAGATTGCACTCTATCAAATAGTTTACATGCTTTTTCTATGCTTCTACATTTTGCATGCTTTCCTACTAAAACATTGTGCCTAAACTATTTGCCAAAAATCCATCATGTGCCATGAGACCACATCTTTAAGGAATTTTGTTAAACACTTCGCATTACTTCTCTTTACTTCCATTTTTGGCACAAGTAGAAAAGACACAGTCAAAGGCTAAGGAATTTGGCTTTACACTTGCCAGCTACATTAGTTTGAAAGTTTTTAAAAATATCTTTCGGCGTGTTTTCTTTTACACATGCCAATTGTATTATCTTAATTTTTTAATTTTGAAGATTGTGAAAATCAGCTTTTTATGCCTGCCAAATGCATTTTCCAAAGACACAAATGGTAAAACCATTCTAGGCGGGTGTGAGATTTAACACAACTGGGTCATGTTAGGTTTTTCCTGGCTACTACCTGCATCCCATATGCCTTATTGAACGTCCTTCACATATGTTGTGTTCCCGTCCATGGCCTTTTGAGGACACTAATTCCATTCCTTTTATTTTTTTATGCGTGGCACCCCAAGCACCCATCAAATCGCCATGCCTTTCATGACTTGGGTGTCAAATACCTTGCCATCAATGTGCCAACTATATCCCTCTCAATTTGTCAAAGATTGTGGAAGTCAATTTTACACCTGTTGATTACATTAATGAGTTGTGTCCATCCAAATTTATAACCATGCCAACATTAGTTAACTTCACAATTCCATAAAAATCAACACAAAAATATCATATGGTGCTCACAAGAAATCATCTTCACAACCTAGCGTGAATCAACATTTGGTTTGATGATATTTATTGCAAATGGGAAGTGCAAAATTTGCTGAAAAGGGCCAACATTATAAGATCTAGAGTGTGTGGCTGAGGTTTAATCTTGAAACTTATGCCAAGAAAACAAAATCTTATCATCTCTTATATGTTAGAAAGTTCACATGTTTTTTTTTGGAATCGACATCAGAGTAGAAAGGGTGAAGCTCTTTCTTTCGTATTCATCATCTCAGCTATCTTTATTCTTCTCGATTAATTTTGATTAGATAGTTAGGCCTTTACTAGCTATTTTGTATGCCTACTAAAGGAATTAGTTTGAAATTTTTTGAAAGATTCTACAGCCCAAGAAATAAAATCTGGTTCTTTAACATTTTAACATTATTGTTAAGGGTCGGTTTAGTCATTTAATTGCTAACATTATGTCTTTGATAGTCTAGTCGCCAATATCATTGCATTTGGTAGTAGAGAAATTCCTTCAACAGTGGATTTTTTGTATCAAACTCTCTTTTTGTATTTACTGACTTCAGTCTATTTGTGGGGAAGATTGGGGTGCACGGTAGTTCTGTAGAAAGGACAACTAGTGTGAGAATACAACCACACATTAACACATTTGGTATGAAATCCATGGTTGCAATTAAGCAATAGCCTAAGTTATTCATTTCATCACTTCATTTATGATGCTAAAAAGTGTATAATTTTGATCTTTTGAAGATACAGTTTCCCATGACCCATCAATCAGGTCCCACTATAGTATGATTGAAATCTTCTCACTCAATGACACCCAACGGGTGTATGAGCTATAGCCACATTAGGATTCAAGCACACAAACAATGCAATGGAACAAAATATGTACAATGAGTTTACTAAAATACACAGTGACATATCAAATCCACAAGAGAAGAAAAAAAGGTAAAATTGGATGGGTACTCAAATGCAATTGAAGGAATAGAAGGGAATCATAGTTATAAATTGTTTAAGCTTGAGAAAGGACAACTAGTGTGAGAATACAACCACACATTAACACATTTGGTATGAAATCCATGGTTGCAATTAAGCAATAGCCTAAGTTATTCATTTCATCACTTCATTTATGATGCTAAAAAGTGTATAATTTTGATCTTTTGAAGATACAGTTTCCCATGACCCATCAATCAGGTCCCACTATAGTATGATTGAAATCTTCTCACTCAATGACACCCAACGGGTGTATGAGCTATAGCCACATTAGGATTCAAGCACACAAACAATGCAATGGAACAAAATATGTACAATGAGTTTACTAAAATACACAGTGACATATCAAATCCACAAGAGAAGAAAAAAAGGTAAAATTGGATGGGTACTCAAATGCAATTGAAGGAATAGAAGGGAATCATAGTTATAAATTGTTTAAGCTTGAGGGACTAATCAAGGATATTGGGCTGGGTACTTTGACACACTCTTCAAAGAGATATGATGAGAATTGGAGGGCGTAATTTCTGAAGGGAAATGGAAGTCTTCATGCATGATTTCAAAGACATCGTGCACATGTTTTTAAAAGTGCAAGATCTGTGAGGGGAGGCATATGTCTTGCAAGCATCTTAGGCCATCATAAATATCATTTTTTTTTCTTAGTATTATTGTTTATCTGATTTACATTATTGTCTCTAGCATTAAATGCTCTACAGATCATGTCCACATTATGAGTAAAAACTAGCATTGAATCTTGCGATTATGATGGTGGTTCTTTTTCACTTGCTTTGATTTTTCTTGGTGGGTCAATGAATCTATTTGATTTTTATTTCACTTGTTAAAATCATTTGGGAAATGTGGTAGGTATTTAATTTTGAACTATATCTGACTACTTTTCTCCTGTGAAGGCATGGGAATATTCCCTAGATTTTTTCTTTGATGTGATTGATAGAAAATAAACCAACAATATTGAGATTAAAGCTTGTGAGGAAGCTACTCACAAAATTAGAAGAAGCAAAATTAAAGATCTTGGGGGGGGGGGGGGCGGCGTAGTTTACTATTGTTTACTTTTTTATTTTTATAATACGGAAGATGCCGACCACCACCTCGTGATTACCGACCAGTGGATACCCTTCATTAATAAAGCGTGATCTTTACTTTAAATGTTTTTATAATCAACTGGCTGACGATCATAAAGAGCTTTAATCAGCCGACTGATGATCCTCACATGATTGTCTCTTGTTTGATCGGGAAAAGGAAAGAAAAGGAAGGAAATGAAATAAAGGAAAAGCAAGTAGGAAGAATTTATTTTGCACCAAAGACTTGCGACATTGAAACATTTGAAACAATCTTTGAATGAATCTTGCAGTTGAAGTTGACAAAGCATTTTTTAATGCTTAAGGCTTCCGTTATACACTTTAGTTTTCTATTTTTAATCAACTCACCTCTTTTTGGTAACTTAAAAAGAACATTTCAATTTTTTGTGAAAAAGGGCTTAAAAATAGTTCTTTAGGACAAACATACTAGATTTGGTTTGAGGCTAACAATCGAACAAGGAAAATTTCACACTTCGTTTTGGTGTACTAAAAAGAAAAAAATTGTTGCTTCATAATTACTTACACAAAGTAATATCATCAAAAGATGTATGTGCTTCTCTCATGCCTCACATAGATCTTGAGAATCAAAAGGATTTTTGTAACTTTAATTTTCATAAGTAATTTCCTCCATACTTCATTTTGGGAAGTGAAATTGAAGAAAACACTTTGTGAGTGTGAGTGGAACCTACTGCATGTGTTCTCCCTTTGTTTCTAAATGAAGGTTGATCAAAGTATGAATATGTTTGCTCACTTTTTTTTTTTTATCTTAGAGGGCCTGTTTTGGGGAAAAATTACTCACCCAAGGGAATGAATCAATCGGTAACACTCTAAAGCCAAGAGTATTTCCAGCCAAGATATAAAAGTGGGCACTAGAAAAAAGTCCAGTATCACGTGGTTTCCTCTGAAAAGAAGGGTAGAAATGGTCTCTCATCTCAATGGGTCAACTCCTACGAATGGAAAGTTCGAATTAAAACCCTTGTTGTAGAAAGGCCAAAATCCCTATCCATATCTTGGTGCAAGAACGGTCATTCTGAAGCCGCCCCATACTTTTATGGTTTTTAGTAGAAATGGAAAGTATGCCATGGGAGTTTCATGGGTACTGATGCTTGGCTTCCCCATATAAGTGAGTTCCATGGAGGGGAGCCAGTGGGGTCAAGCATCTAACCATTCGTAAAAATAAGAGTAGATGGACCTATCCAAGTGGGGACTCAACAAGTACTGTCTCAAATATCCATATGGTTTTGATTGTTTCTTTAAATCAAAACACATTGCTTGATCAAAAAAATTGGAAAACCAACATTCAGCATGAACATCAAATCTCAAACTCTTTAGGAGAATCAAATATCCTTGAACGAATTCACATGCTATTACTTTCCCTTGGGATTCTCAGCCTTAGAGGCTTCTAAGAATTTGGATTTCATCTCAATTTTCTCCTACTAAATTAAACATTAGGTAAATCTTGCTTTGATTTCCTTGATTTTCACATAATATACTTTGTGGGATGAGAAGAAATTAAAACATCAGACATGTAGTTTCAAAACCCAATCAAGAAGTGTTTGTGGTAAAAATAACTCATTAAGAAAAGATAGGAAACAATTGGACCCCACACATTTGCTTGGTATCTTTTGGTCATATGGTTTTCATCCAAACATTGGTCTTTTGGTTTGAACTACTCTTAGAGAAAATAATGTTCTTCAATATCTTGGTCAAATAAACAAAGTATCTCTAAGTCTCTTAGTATCAAAACCAAAATCACCTCAGAAACAATTCTTGGAAATCTTGAAAAAATACCTCATGCTAAACTTTGGGAAAACATTGGAACCAAATAAAAATCATTTCGTTTGATTAGAATGTGAAGATGAATCCTTCTCCACATATTTAGTCAAATTATCGGTCCTTGTGAACAAATCTATCCCTTGGTAACATCCAACATCTTATGGTTTACAAGTTCACCATCCAAAATACAAAATAAAATCAAATAAGAAATCATTTTGTTTGGTTAGGTGTCTCTAGATGAATACTTCTTTACACATTTTGTCAAATTAGCATCTTTTGGATAAATCTAGTCTAGGACAATATCCAACCTCTTGGAGTCTATGAGTTCACTATCCAAATCAAACATCAATCCAAGTCCTAAAGTTTAGTATCCTCTTCAAGGTTTCCTAAGAGTTCCCAATCATTCACCAATCATCCATATTTCATATCTCATCACCATCCTTTTGATCCTTAAATATCTAAGACTTACTTTTTCGTACCTAGAGTTTAGATCAATTCAAAGAACTAGAGGTTCAAATCCCACATTCTTGAAAATTGATCCTTATTTTATGGTCCAAACTAGACCTCAACAAAATAAGAACATGGAATATAAAATCGATCCATACATCATGAGTAGTCAGAACCAAGAAAACTATGAAAGCCTTACAATTCCAATTGATTTTCAACACTCACATTTATACAATCTGTACATGGGATCATTATCTCCTACAAAATTCAATGGTAAAACAAATGTGAGTATTCCCATTCAAAATTTTTGAACACCTTTCCCGATGATAGATCTAAATCTAAGAAAAAACCTACCAATCTATCAACAAAACACCCAATACACGAGTCTTCCACAAAACACCATCATCCCACCAAATCCATACATGCCAAGTACAAGTATTCCAAACATGAACATATTTCAAATGTAAACTTTGGGATAGTTATGTTCGCAAATCATGAAAATGTTGTTCAAAGTCCAAAAAATATGCTAATGACTCCATGTATTGATACAAGTCAAGGTAACACCATGCAAAATCAAAGTTACCTAAATCAACGCAATATGGTTCCCAATGTTAAATTTCAACCTATCATGCCAAATTTGAGCATCTCAAGTGGGAACATTGTCAAAGAAATTTGTCCAATTGTACACTTGGCAGCAGCAGTATTTGTATGGGATGTGGATGATCCCCTTTCGTTATCTATATTTCTTGAACAAATCAACCACTTAATATCAAAGGGATTAAAAATCCAAAATCCAAAATCAAGATAAAATTGTTGGATTAACATGCTTTCCCGAAAATAGTGACTTACTTGAGCCCAAGAGAGACTCATCACTGTCATCTTACTTGTTGATTGAACCATTTCCATCCAAAGCGGTAGGTTAATATCCACAACCACATCAAAGAAAAATATCCAATGTCAAGAAGTTAGATATCAAAATCTAGCAACATCGTAAACCCAATTACCCATCTCGAAGATCAATCACCACAAGAGACCAATCCCTGCCACATCTCCCAAAATCCAATCATAGGGTGAATTTTCAAGACCCCAAAATATCACAGGGTAACAAGCAAAATACACACCACTTGGGAGACCAATGTCCAATGAGTCTTGCTTAATTGGTACAAGAAAATATCATCAAAATCCCCATTTATGCGAACTATCAAGAACTAGACATAAAACTACCAGGGTATAACAAGAAGCACCTTTGTGATTATCATAGAATAAAAAGACACAGAACATTAGATTGTGTTTGACTCAAAAAACTCATCCAAGACATGATTCATCAAAATATAATCACTACTGGGGACAATGATAGCATTAGAAATCTCTCCACCACAACTATTGAGAACAAGGATCAAGATCAATCCCAGAGCACCTTGAAGTTGTGTCTCCTTCATCCAATGATCAAATAAACATATTTCAAGAGTCACTTTTCAATCATGATCAAAATCCACCAACCAACAACGATCCAATACAAGAAATGTCAACATCACTTGATGCTATGGTTGAAGACATTGATAATATCTCCACCATAATTGTTGAAAACAATGTTCAAGATCTCTCCATTAAGGAGCACATTGAAGATGTTTCTACCCTATCCAATGATCAACTCACCATACATCAAGAGACACTTTTTAGTGATCTATTTCAAGGATTGTTAGAATTATTTTATTCTATTGACATAATGCATGATCCATCGACCAATGATCATATTGAAAATGTCTCTACATCACCTTATGAGTTAGAGGACATATCTCAAAAATTTATTCCAAAGCATGATTAAAATACTTCACCAAAGTCTAGAAATGGTCCTTTCCAAGACATGTTGACCCCCTTTGACCTCATAGTTACAAATATTGAAGGAATCCCCAACTCAACACTTGATCCAAGTACACTCAAAGATCAAGAGGATATTGAACCACTTACCATGCCTAATGATGATGTCCAAGAACCCTTTGTAAGTAATCCATCCTTTGAAACTGACCCATGTCAGGAACTTGATCCAAAGCATGTTAAAATAAATTCCAAAATCATTCAAGATCAAGAATTTGTATCTCCAAGATACTACAATGATTTAATGGAAACTCTCCTATCTATATACAAGATTTCGCAGATAATGATCTTATCCACATAGCGCATAGTCCATCTACCCATGAGATGATTTCTTTGAATGGACACATAGATGATCTTCATTCAGAACAAGATTCCTTTACTCCAAACACTATTACACAAAAAGAGCAGGTTATTGATTCCTACAGTCAAACTAAATTATAAATAGCAGGACTAAATATATCCCAAATTCAGACTGAGGATATCATGTATGAAGATATCCAACATTATCCACTCAAGGAAATAGGTAAGACATAATAGGACATTCCAGAATTAGTAGAGTAGAAAATTGAAACAATGTCATCTATAGTGGTCATTTATCAGAGAGTGCTTACTGAACAAGACATCTCAGAACAAGAAAAATCAAAGCATGAAGGTAATAATTCCACAATATTGGGAGCAACTATGTCTCAAGCAAACATCAACATAGGGAGCACGAATAATATTTATGGTGAAACCAATGCCAATACTACAACCAACAACATCATGAATCTTCATCCACCCATCACCCCATCCACGAATTGGGACCAAGATCAAAAGAAATATTTGAATCAAAGAACAATGAATGTTATCAAAGGAAAAGAATTTAAGAATCATATTAAACAAATCAAATATAAGTGGATACCAAAGAAAAATTATCCCTATCAAACTCCATCGGTCAAAGAAACTATGGGGAAAAATAAAGAAGAGAAGAGTATCCATCAAAGATGTCCACACAATAAAAATTAGGCTTCTCAAGCAACATACAAAGTATATCAAGTAGTTGGTCTTAATTCCATGCACACTTTTGTATCCACCCATCATTGCTCATCTTCCCAAGTTTGGAGAGTCAAAGGTTCCAAACTGTCAACCAATCCATCTTTTATCCCTAAACACACTCCATCCATGCCTCCACACATGATATCCAATTCCAAAATTTGCATTGGAAATAACCCTTCATCATAAATATTCTAAAAGGCACTCTCTATTGCTTGTGATGTACGGAGATAGAGAGTTAAACCCAAAAGTATCAATAAAAGCTGATTAGAGATCTCAAAAGTTTGTATTCAAGTGCATGCTTATCTTGGGAAAACAACTTCACTTCCAAGAAGATTCATTGTACATTATGAAAAATTTCTACATCAGCGATTTACAAAGGTGTGGAAAAAGACTTGGAAATATTTCAGAAAAAACCAAAAAAATGAAAAAAAAAAAGTGAAAATCCAAAAAATTAAAAAAATCATGAAAATAGTAAAGATAAAAATTGTCCTCTAGTGAAAACCACTATGGTGGTGCTTTTTGAAAGACCATGATGAAAACTTGGAAAATGAGTGTCATGTTTGGAATCGAGCATCTATGTGTTCCCATTCAAGTGAAGCCATCTTATTCCATCCATCTCAACCATAATAAATCCATTCATCCATCATCCATCATCCAAGTTATCTTGATCTTGATGAAAGTTTTGGGCACACTTTACATTTGCTTATGATAAACATCTTGACATGGGTCATTTTCATTGATCCTTTCCTACCAAGTGTTATATGAGCCATGAAGCATTATCCAATGAGCATTCTTTATCTAAACAACTTATCTTATCTCAAGTAATCCTTGGAATCCTTTTGTGCTTACCATATCCATCCATCCATACACCTATCCAAGAATCTATCCATAACATTACATATATTGCTATGCACTTGAGTAGATATTTACATCTGGCTTCAGGAATACATCTTGATCTATATCCTTTGACTTATGTGGTGATCCGAACATTGAAAAACATAAAATCAAATTGGTCAAGCATTTGTGAGCCAAAATTCCAAATCACTAGCCCATGGCATATTT
>VDFB02205190.1:0-29164 GCA_007258455.2 Sequoia sempervirens | reverse complement strand
GCTACATATTTGGATTTTGTGTATGATGATAAGTTATTTGCTAAGTTCTTCCCATGAAATTTAATAGTATTATCTTCCATTTGGGTCTATTTTTTAATATTGAAATTGGTCAATGCAAATATTGGGAATGTTGGATTGAAGTTTATTATTTTAGATTTTTTGACTGTAAACAAGGATCTACAAAGTATATACATTCTTAAAATTTGCATGTGCAAGTGAGATGAATGTTAAGAACTAAAGTTGTTAGAGGCTACCACACTTAATTATGGATCTTCTAAGGCTTCATCTACATCATCCTACTCTTGTAAATTTGAAAAGAAAAATTATTTCCAAAAGGATAGTAAAAATACTTCTGAAATGACCATTGTACAAACTATACATTATAAATGTTTCTATTACAATTATGACTCTAAAGCTCCAAACTTTTTCCTTGTGGCCAATGTGCTTCCAAAAATTTACTTAGTGCTTCTGCATGATTACAATTCCTCCTATTAGGCCATTAGGATAAATTCCAAAGTTATTCCCAAAAGATATAATGAGAAAGAATTTTGTTATTAAATTGTGAGTTAATTGTAATTATACTCAACATTTTAAGGGGATTAAGGAACAATTGATTACAATTTGACGATAAAAAAAATTAGGTTGAGGGGGTTAATATTGGGGTCAATCCTTCAATTGTTCCTCCTAATGAAAATTTAAATATTTTACACTAAATAAATCTAATAAAATGGTTTTATATGAGGGTCAGGAGATTGAGGTACATATACATGTTGACGAGCTTGAAATCATTGATTCACCTATGTATGTGAGGAATGATAATTTGTTGGTATTAATTAAAATTATAAGGGTACTTATTCTTCTTCTTATGTACTAGTGATTGAATTTTATATAAATTTCTATAGACTAACCAGTATTCAAACTTAGGACCTCCCATTTGGTGTTAGGATGCTCTACTATTGAGCTAATGGCTCACATTGTGATGAGTCTTTTTATGGCTTAGGTGTGTATCATTTCTCCAACACACTCCCTTGAGCCACAACATAGGTGTCAAATGCACCTAGCTTGGCTCTAATACCATGTTGAAATTTCCATGAACCAGTTAGGATGCAAATATCCACCACCAAGCTACCCACCCACCTTTACAAGTCACTCACATTTTAGGTATGCTAATTTTTCTCATTAACTTTTCACATCGGTAGGAGATATTACCAAATAATTATAATGGTCCCTTTGGTTTTGTGTGGATCATGAACCATGGGTGGGTGTTTATTGATCTTAATTTCACCAATAAAATGTATGCATTGAATAATTTTGTTTTATCATCATTTTATCAACAAGCATATGCATATTTGAGGGTTTATTTAAAATTGACTAATGATATGTTGATTGAAACCATAGGATACATTATTTACCTTAATTTTTGGTCTAAAAGATGAGGGAAGTTCTTATTCTATGTCATATTATTTCTTCTTTTAGATGTATCTCATATTTTTAATGGGTATCCATGATAAAGCAATATCACAACATCATCTATGCTCATGCCATCAAGGTATCAAATATGTTTGAACACTAGTAAAGAGGTTACACAGAAGAGACCAGATATGCCTTTTATTTTAGATTAAGTCATTTAACCTTAAATAATTTTAAGAACATACATATGATCCTTCTATATAAGTGCAAGGATTCTTTGCCTCCAATTTGTGTACCCTAAAAGGAATAAATAATGGTGGAAAATCCCAAGACAAGATGCAACAATTTAGAATTCTAAAGGGTTTACAATTATTAGAGCCAAAGTAGGTTATATGGTTTTATATTATAAAATGATTCAAGAATCTATAAGGCCAAAAGAACCATGAGCATTGCAAACTTTAGTTTAGAAGCATAAGGGATTGGATATTTTCATTCCTAAACATGGTTTTCATAAAAAAAATTACTCATGTAGCAAGCACACTATAGAATTGACAAAGAAGGTTAGGGTTTTTAGCTTCATTTGTTATATGGAGATATTTTATTGTAATGTACATAATCAATGATATGATTCTTGATTTTTTATAAGATTTAATATTATGACACCTTAACAAACCAAGCTATGACTTTCATGGTTCACTCCTACATGTATGAAATTTACATTTTCATCTACAAGTTTGACCCTAAATTTGTAGTTTTAAAATTATTTTGTGACCTTGACCCCTACACTTCTAGTCTTTAGGAATTTATTTATCTCCATTTATTAGACTATGTTGAGAGCCATTATAATGTTTTTTTGCACCAACTTTGGGAGGAAACTCATTTTTCCTTACTCAAACCCTTGGATTGATTTAAAAAAATTGAACAAGTTAAAATACATGCCAAATATAAATGCAAGTTCAATGGGTGTAGTTTTGAATTATAGACCTCTCATCCCCTAACAGATAGTTGATAGTTTTGATATTCATTTTTCTCTTGAAAGGTGTTTAACAAGACAAAAATATATGCAAAACGGGGAAGCAAAATACTATATTGAAAATGCTTTAAAAACTTTCAAACAAGTGCAATTTGAATTCAACAAATTTAAAAAAATTTGCATTTAGGGTTTCAAAATTAAACAAATACATGCATTTTGAACTCTAAAAAAATTGAATTTTAAATACCTTGTGCTCAATAGTGGTCGATATGCAAACTGGAATGATGAACTTTGAAGAGAGGAATGGAAATTTTCTTTCGCTAGTGAGAGAAACCTTGTTTGGTCGCCGTCACGGACTTTGTTCGCCGCACGGACCAGGGAGATAGTGACTGGTAAAAGAACACAGTAAAAGTGTGAAAATGAAACGTTTTTTTTTGTTTTTGTCATATTGAAGGGGTTCGGTCGAACCCAGGTTCGACCGAACCCACTTGGATATGACTTTTTAATTCGGGCATTCACTGGTTCGGCCGAACCCATTTGATTTGAGGAATGGAAAAAATCTGAATTTTCCTTCCTCTTAGAAAGTGTAAACCACTATTCTAAGGTAACCTGAGGGCTAATGAGCCCTAAGGCTATTTCAAAATTTAAAAAAATTGAAAAAAAAAATATAATTATATATGCCATTTGATAATTTCATAATCCTTTCGTATTCATATAAACACATTCATTTTATATTTATATATACTTTTCATTTATATATATTCATTTTTTTATATTTTCATAAAAAATCATTTTATCATTGATTATTGGGCTTTAGTTTTTTAACTTTTGTATCTTTCTTTTCCTTTGGCCTTTCTTATTAATCTTTGTTTCTCGTTTTCCCCTAATTTAGTTATTTTTTGATTTTTTATTACGTCATAGTTACATTTACTTATGTTATTTATATATATACATATTTGCTTGTTACTTTAATTTATATATATACACATTATTATATATATATATATATTATTTTCATTAATATACATTTTATATTTATTTATACTTTTTATTTTTCATATTTATATTTTCATAAAAAATTCATTTTATTATACCATTGATTGTTGAGCTTTGGTTTTTTAACTTTTGTATCTCTCATTTTTCTTTAGCCTTTCTTATTAATCTTTGGTTCTCATTTTTTCCCCTAATTTAGTTATTTTTTGATTTTTTATTACATTTATATACATCTATTTATGTTATTTATCTATATACATAGTACATGTTACTTTCACACACACACACACATGTATATATATATAATTTTCATAAAAATCATTGTTCTTTCTTTGTTAGTTGGGCTTTATTTTTTAACATATGTATCTTTTATTTCCTTTATTCATTTTTTCATAGGTTTCTTCATATATTTTAGAGGGTGTAGAATATTAAGTTAATCTTGACCTTATTTTGATATTCTTGGTTTTTGTTTATTTGCTTTGTCTCTCTCTTCCTCTCCCTTCTTGAATTATGTGTAATTTTATTTTATTCTATTTTTTTGTTCTTTCCCACCCTCTATTTATCATGTCTTGGGCTGCAATCTCTCATTCTACTCCTACAACTCTCTTTCATCTTGATGATGAATCACAGAGTGTGATTCGAAACGTTGATGCAAAAAAACAACACACAGTCAAATCCAAAAAAATTTTACTCACATTATTATGGACTGTGGAAATCTAATGTCTTTGAAAAATAAAATCTTTTATATAAATTTTGGACACTTAAAAAAAAACTTTCGAAAATTTTTCCCTCATTTTTATTTCGCCTTTCAATCCACTAAAACTAGCAATTGCACCTTGGTGTACAATGGGTACGCCGAAGAGGTTTAGAGGGTTAATTAAGGAAAAAATTGTTCTATTTTTTTGCATACATTTGTGCAATCCATTTATTAAATGATGTTGTTTGTGAAATAAAGGTCTCAATAGAAAAGTGATAACTTCAAATCAATTATGTGTTCACTTATAGAGATCTCTTATCAAGAAGATCATGTTATGTTTGCAATAGGGAGAGAGGGAGATAGATGAATAGAAAGGGATAGAAATAGGGAGAGATAGATAGGGGTTGAGCGAGAGAGAGTGAGAGGGGGGTAAGGAGATAGAGATAGAAAGGAAGATAGATATAGAGATGGAGATGGAGAGGGATATGGAGAGAAGCAAAGGGAGAGATAAAGAGAGAGAAGAGAGAAGGATAGATAGAGATGGAAGAGACACTAGTGGAATTTGGAAAATAAATGACTACATGACTAAATATTTTAGTCACGTGACTAACACTAGTAGAATTTGACAAATAAATGACTAATTTGGTCATTTATAAGTGACTAATTTGGTCATTGGGTAAAATCACAACTAAATGACTAAATAAATGACTAAATAAATGACTAATATTAGACAAATAAAAATGACACTAAATAAATGTGCTCATTATTAAAATCTTGGCCATAATTTTCATTTTAATAAACATACTCTAAAACCTTCGTCAAGACCTTATTTTCAATCGTAGCCTGCCATAATTAATAATAAAATATTACAAATAAAATTACTAATTAATAGTTTTTGTGGAATAAATATTTTGTTTTTGTGGAATAAAATTACAATAATATTCTAAAAAATGTGCTTATTGCCCCTTTTAGTCATGGTCTCTGTCGTCAAATCCCACTCAAAATGGCATGGGCCTTAATAATACACAAATCACAAAGCCTAACACTTGAAAAGGCAACAATCAATATCAACAATGTAGATCAGTATGACCTCACATTAACAACTATTTCTAGAGTGTGTGAACTTGCAAGCCTATGCATAAAACTAGCTTTCACATTTCAATGATATGCACGCATGCAACAAAGTCCATAGGTAGCTCGTCAAAAGCAAGAAGAAGAACGCTTATTAGCATTATCAAATTCAAACTCTTGAATGAACACTAATACAAAAAATAACTACAGGTTAGTTACTTTGATTTTATCAACTACATTTTTCCCACTTCCAACCAAAAAACCCTCATTGCATACTTAGTTACAAAGTGTCTCCAATGATTAATCCAAATTCCTTCTTTCAAAAAAGTAGTCATACACTACACATGAAACATTAATATCAACTTGCTCTAAAACATGACCAAAAAAACATCTTTCTTTTCTCTTTCTAACAATTTTCCTACAAGTATGCAAATACATAAAATCAACAAAAAAATAAGACCAAACACTCTCACAACTCAACCATTTTGCTGGCACTAAATGCCATTGGAGTTCCTCATTTATGTCATATTTTATTTCGGCATTAAGTCCCAACTCCAGATTTTCTCGAGATAATTTCCTTTCACAAACTAGATACTCATTTGTAGATTGTCATAGCAATATTTTCAATTACACTCCTTCAAATTTGAATGTGGATTTTCTTTTCTAGGATTGTAATTGAATGCACCTAAATCCTTATGATATGGCTTCAAATTTGAATGTAACTTTACTTTTCCTTTATATTAATTGAACGTCTTATGTAAGGGAACTCCAATTATTTGGAATTCATGTCATTATGAAAGAACACTCATTATTTGCAAGCTTTCTTCCTACCTCTTATTTAAAGTTCTAGTATAATTAGACTTTGTGGATTGAGATGGATTATATTCAGAATATGAAACATCTTTATTATGCAAAAATAATATCTATTGATCTATTTGATGTTTTCTTCATTGTACTATTTAGATATCTATGTTCATATATCATTGGTAGATATAAACAACAAAAAAATAGATCAACTATTAAGCTTTTAAACTTTAAAAATCTACACAAATGACTAAAAAAATAGGAAAAATTATTTGCACAAATGATGACAAAGGATTCAAAAAAGAGAATAAAAAAAAAAGGTAATTTGTAGGTATTGGCAACACAAATTACTATGCATGATTTATTAGTTTAAAATCTATTAAACTTTAAATTTATTTCAAAAAACATAAACTATATTGCCTGTAGTATCCAAACACATTGACAACAACTTTAATAATACTACTGCTTTATGTAGTAACCAACTGTAACCTTGAAGACCAAGATCCAATTTTTTCAATTTTGGTTAAACACTTTTTGACATTCTTATGTGGTTTTGTTATTTGTTTTTTTGCAACATCAACTTTTGCACGAAATGAATGAGAAGTAATTGGTGAACATCATGGCTTTCAAATCACCCCCACTTAAAAGCAAAAAGTGAAGATACTAGCTAATGTCTTTTAAAGGATTAATTTAAAGGGAATAGATATTATTTTAAAACTTTAGAACATGTCTATTATGATAATTACTATTTTTTATTAATAATGTCTATTGCATGATTTCTAATTATGAGAATTTTCGCCTTCATGTCAATTTCCTTTTAGAATACATAATTTAGAATCTATGTATGCAACTAGACTTATGTCTATATAGTCTAATAAATTTTATATTAATTAAAAATGGTGTTAAGGGCCGCACACAATACATGAAAATCTAAGGCCAACAACAATGAGTTCTATGAGTAGAATTAAAAAATATATTTTTAATTACTTTTATTTCATAAAAGTATACTTATAGGTGCGGGAAAATTCACCACCATGAAAATTCATCTCAAAGGAAAATTCACCACCACAATTCAAATCAAATTTTCTCTGCGATGATGAATTTTCAGTCGAGGTGAATTGCTAGTGGTGAATTTTCCTTGAGGTGAATTTGTCATGGCAGTGATTCCCATGGTGAATTGCTAGAGAAGAGAGTATTATTTTCTTAAAAATTAGTATGATGTGTTGTCCCTTTTTAATAAAGATATAATTGTCTTTTTATAGTCACCCCCACTTAAAAGCAAAAAGTGAATATACTAGCTAATGTCTTTTAAAGGATTAATTTGAAGGGAATAGATATTATTTTAAAACTTTAGAACATGTCTAGATTTTGTTTTTCTTCTATAATTTACGACATAGATTTGGTGTATGCCACACATTTACAAGCCATTTAATAAGAGACATCTGTCCTCTATCCTGCAATACCATTTCTAGCATGTGGGTCTCTCTTTGTTGATCATCTAGACTATGATATAGTTCAATAATGGAGTAGGTTCGATACTATGCAATATTGATTGTTAGGTTTCTATTCAAGCTTTTATCTTCCTCTAGACTTATGTTTGTTATGAATAAATGTAGTGCTTATAAGATTTTCGAACTTTCCCAAAAAATTTCTAGGATTAATTTACAAGAATATTTTCATTGGAAATATTCTAAGATTAATAATTTTTATCACAATTCTTATGGAAACCAATTTTCCCTAAAATTAAAACTAATGTTTCTTCTTATTTTTTCGATGGTTCTCTCTCACGTTTGCTGCTATAGCCATAAAACTATTGTTTTTTCCCATCTTTTCGATGGTTCTGAGCTGGCTCTCTCATCTGCTGCTATAGCCGCGGCGTTGCACTTGGGATGCAACTTCTTTTGGCGGGAAAGCTTACAATGTGTGTGGAGGGAAGTGGCCATTGTATTGGCATTTTAATGATGAGGATATGCAGAAAATATTATGCCCTAGTTTTTGTTTTCTTCAACCTGTTGGTCATCTGCAAGCAAACATGTAATTTGTTAAAAACCCCAGATCTTTATGCAAAACAAACTCGTTCTAAAAATATTGTTGTAAATTAATAGTCTATTTTCATTGTTTATCTCAATAGATTGATAAAATTAGTGTTCTCAAACTAATTTCCCACCTACTAATGACAACTATTAAGTCATTCCTAATTATTTCATTATATGGTGGTGTGACTGCGAATACACAAGAAATTCAGTTATGAGAATGGTGAATTTAAATAAGAACCTTCAAATTTTTCACATTTGTTTTCAAGTCTGATTTTGATATCACAGTAGACAAGATGAAAAAGATCTGAAATTTTACATACAACACAGGTGAATGCATAGGTGAATGTAAAGATAGAGATACCAGGAATTCAAAAGGTTATGGGTTTTGCGTCTACCAGGTGAGCCTTTATGCTGATATTTATGTAAGTTCTTAACAAATTTTATTTGAAATGGCATTTTCAGTACTTTGACACAAGCATCATTATTTCTTGTCATATTCAAGATGCTAATTACTTTTATCAAAAATATTAGGATCCAGCTGTGACAGACATTGCATGTGCTTCCCTAAATTGGGAGATAAAACTTTGATTGTTCACTGTGCTACAGCCAGGTATAGATATGCATGAGGCTATAATACAATTGAATCTATATTATTTGTTTTTAATCTATACTTCTTATAATCTAATTGATTCCATCTTATTTCCTTCTCATAGCAGTGGTCAACCAAAACCAGACAAAGATAATTTCTTAGCTCAAGCTCAACAACACATAGCTTTATAGCTAAGACTAGGGAATCATCTTTATAGTGAGAAAATAGATTTGGATTCCTTTTCTATTGCGATTCTATGTCTCTTATTCATGTATGGTAAGCAAAGCATTCTTTTGGTATATCTGTAGAAGCTTGTATGTATCTATAAATGATGACTTGTGGCTATCAAGGTGGGATAGAGTCTTAAAAGGGCATTAGGTCTCCAAGGTATTTTCCATCACAAAATCAAAGTGTCTAGAAACTATTTTGTGAAAGCTATCTAAGGTGACTAAAAGGTTAGAAGTAGTCTTAAAGGTAGGGTTACTATTGTTGATGTTTGAGCAAGGTGGTTCCTATATTCTCATAACAGTATAGTAAACTACCCTCAATCTATGCACATTCCACTTCATATCAATTTTAAAGGATTGTCCCTTCACACATAGTCCATTAATGACTGTCATAAACTTACTCATTTATAACTAATCTATTGCATTTATGACTAATTTGTGAAGCCTAAAAGTTTCCCTTGCATTTAGTTGACTGTCCTTTCAACCACATTCTGTCAAATAGCTCTTCAATAGGAAGTTGTTCCAAAACATTCAGAGAAAGTACAATTCAATTACTTACATATGAACTTGCATTAGGTCCTATTAGCATTTTTGAAGAACAAGGACATTACCCTGCCTCATACCGAAGCCAAAATCAGTAACTTTTTTGGCATGAAAGGTGATTGTGAACTTTGATATGCTGCCTCTTAACAGATTCATGGTGAGTGTTCATTTCTAGGAACACATACTCTAACAAATGACCCAACTCATGAGAATATTGATGTATGCTATCTGAATCTTTGCTTATAGACTATTGTAATCTTCAAAAATTCATATGCCCTGCTTGTAAGGTGATACGCTTTTAGGGTCTTCATGTTGCTTGAGGTGAACCATTATTGCTTTGCTTGAAGTCTGCCCCTGAACCCTTTCCTTCGTTAGTTGGCAATGCCCATCCTTCCTTGCCATTCTTGGACTATACTTTTGCATTAGAATGATATTTTTGACTGTTTCTTTCCACATGCATTCATCTTGACTGTCCAAACTTTACAATCTCTTATCACTATTATTGAATCTTTTGCAATGTGACTGTCATCCTCTATCTCTTGATCACTAGCCTCATTATGCTTGATTTCCTGTGTGTAGAGTCTCCCCAGATTTGTCTTCATTGCATAGTGAACTATTATTCTTGCTTATACCATCTATAAATATGCCTCCTATGCTTTCAACCTCTTATATGTTGTCTCTTTCAATAGGTTGTCTTCCTTAATGACTGTTAAGACTGTCACTTGTTTGATGATTTCTTTTTTATGTATCTATAAATGATGACTTGTGGCTATCAAGGTGGGATAGATTCTTAAAAGGGAATTAAGTCTCCAAGGTGTTTTCCATCACAGAATCAAAGTGTCTAGAAACTGTTTTGTGAAAGCTATCTAAGGTGACTCAAAGGTTAGAAGTAGTCTTAAAGGTAGGGTTACTATTGTTGATGTTTGAGCAAGGTGGTTCCTATGTTCTCATAACAATATAGTAAACTACCCCTCAATCTATGCACATTCCACTTCATATCAATTTTAAAGGATTGTCCCTTCACACACAGTCCATTAATGACTATCATAAACTTACTCATTTATAACTAATCTATTGCATTTATGACTAATTTGTGAAGCCTAAAAGTTTCCCTTGCATTTAGTTGACTATCCTTTCAACCACATTCTATCAAATAGCTCTTCAACAGGAAGTTGTTCCAAAACATTCAGAGAAAGTACAATTCAATTACTTACATATGCACTTGCATTAGGTCCTATTAGCATTTTTGAAGAACAGGGACATTACTTTTCCTCGTACTGAAGCCAAAATCAATAAATTTTTTGGCATGAATTAAGGTGACTGTGAACTTTGATATGCTCCTCTTAACAGATTCATGAGTGAGTGTTCATTTCTAGGAACACATACTCTAACAAATGACCCAACTCATGAGAATATTGATGTATGCTATCTGAATCTTTGCTTATAGACTATTGTAATCTTCAAAAATTCATATGCCCTGCTTGTAAGGTGATACGCTTTTAGGGTCTTCATGTTGCTTGAGGTGAACCATTATTGCTTTGCTTGAAGTTTGCCCCTGAACCCTTTCCTTCGTTAGTTGGCAATGCCCATCCTTCCTTGCCATTCTTGGACTATACTTTTGCATTAGAATGATATTTTTGACTATTTCTTTCCACATGCATTCATCTTGACTGTCCAAACTTTACAATCTCTTATCACTATTATTGAATCTTTTACAATGTGACTGTCATCCTCTATCTCTTGATCACTAGCCTCATTATGCTTGATTGCCTGTGTGTAGAGTCTCCCCAGATTTGTCTTCATTGCATAGTGAACTGTTATTCTTGCTTATACCATCTATAAATATGCCTCCTATGCTTTCAACCTCTTATATGTTGTCTCTTTCAATAGGTTGTCTTCCTTAATGACTGTTAAGACTGTCACTTGTTTGATGATTTCTTTTGTATGTATCTATAAATGATGACTTGTGGCTATCAAGGTGGGATAGAGTCTTAAAAGGGCATTAGGTCTCCAAGGTGTTTTCCATCACAGAATCAAAGTGTCTAGAAACTATTTTGTGAAAGCTATCTAAGGTGACTCAAAGGTTAGAAGTAGTCTTAAAGGTAGGGTTACTATTGTTGATGTTTGAGCAAGGTGGTTCCTATGTTCTCATAATAGTATAGTAAACTACCCCTCAATCTATGCACATTCCACTTCATATCAATTTTAAAGGACTGTCCCTTCACACATAGTCCATTAATGACTGTCATAAAATTACTCATTTATAACTAATCTTTTGCATTTATGACTAATTTGTGAAGCCTAAAATTTTCCCTTGCATTTAGTTGACTGTCCTTTCAACCACATTCTATCAAATAGCTCTTCAATAGGAAGTTGTTCTAAAACATTCAGAGAAAGTACAATTCAATTACTTAAATATGCACTTGAATTAGGTCCTATTAGCATTTTTGAAGAACAGGGACATTACTTTTCCTTGTACTGAAGCCAAAATCAGTAACTTTTTTGGCATGAATTAAGGTGACTATGAACTTTGATATGCTGCCTCTTAACAGATTCACGGTGAGTGTTCATTTCTAGGAACACATACTCTAACAAATGACCCAACTCATGAGAATATTGATGTATGCTATCTGAATCTTTGCTTATAGACTATTGTAGTCTTCAAAAATTCATATGCCCTGCTTGTAAGGTGATATGCTTTTAGGGTCTTCATTTTGCTTGAAGTGAACCATTATTGTTTTTCTTGAAGTCTGCCCCTGAACCCTTTCCTTCATTAGTTGGCAATGCCCATCTATCTGTTAGCTCCTCTCAACCCGATGAATAATTTTTTACATAATCCAAAAAACACGAAATTCAATTCAAAGAACCTTGGCCAATGACATTTTTTCAAAGAGATCAGGAAATAGGACATAACAATCATGCTTTAATGTTTAAGAAACATCAAAGACAACACTGACCTATAGCTTTTACCAATATGCTTCAAATGAAGCCATGCTCTACAATGACTGCGGGAAAACACACTTAAAAATAATCGCAATCATATACTGGCTATATCCATAAATAACTGAATTCAATTTTTATTTACTAGTTAAAGTCATAAATTTGTGATAAGAAATAGATTTGGATTTATCCTCTCAATCAAAATGTATGAAAGCATATTCACATTTGCTACAAAAAAAAAACTCTTTAAGTGTAAATAAAAATTCTGAGAAGGAACACTGAAAATACACCCCATGAATCAAATATTGAATTTCGGTGGCTGAAAATTATGCCATGTTTCATGCAAGCATAAAAAAAACATGAACTGAAAAATGGTGATGGCAAAAATTTACTACCTTGAGAAGTTACGATGAAGCTTTTCCAATGCCAAGTTTTCCAACTTCAGAGACGCGTCCATGATATTGCTAATGTACCTGATAATTCCATTTGACTCTGCTTCTGCTCCATTTGTAAGTCTACTTGCATTCTTTGGAGGCAGTCCTCAAGTTTTTGCACTTTTGTCTCAAAGAACTAGTTTTTTTGCTCTTCTTCTTTAATCTGAACCATGGCCTGCTCCAGTGCTACTTTCTTTTCTTCAAAAGATTCTTTGATTGCAATTGTTTATTTTTTCTATTTTTTAATTTCTCTTTGAACCAAGGCTAAGGCATAATATTTTTGTGTAATGATTCCTTCAATAGCTATTCTCTGCCCTTCCTCCTCCTTCATAATACTGCTCACAACATTTCCCCTATCTTGGATAGCATCCTCAAGCATCAATTTCTCTTTCCTTTTTTCTTCCAAAACTCTTAAGGCTACATCTGCACGGTGTCTATTTTCTTTAATAGCTTCCTCCAACAAACTAACTTTCCTTTTCAGTTCATCTTGTTCTCTCTTAGCTGAATCTAAATCCTTTTTTCCCATTAGAAGCATTTCAATATAAAATGTATTTCCTTTTAGCTCTTTACATTCTTCCAACATATTCTGAAACAAACCATGTAGTTCTTTATATTCATTTCCCTTCTGGTCAAGCACATTCTCCATTGTTTCTATCTTCTACCTCTGAATTTCCTTTTCATTAAGACTAAACTCATACCCCTATCTTTATCATGGATCATCTTGTTAAGTGAATGCTTTTGCTTTCTAAGCTCTACACATTCCTGCAATGCCATATCTAAGGAAATTGATATCTCCTTGATAACCTCTTGAAAAAAAATTCTTAGTATGTCTATTTCGTTCCTGTTTTTCTCTTCTATTTCTTCCCTATCATTTTCCAACACTACTATTTGACTCAGTAAGTAGGATTCTCTTGATGACTTATCTATCTCTTTACTATCAGATAATGCTTTGAATTCCCTTTCTTTCCCTTTATGCAGCTCTATCATTCTTCTATCCTCAGCTTGCAATTCATCCTGTAAATTAGAAACCATTTTAGAGTTCTTATTTTCAAACCTTCTTGAGAGGATCAATTTTTCATTCTCTTTCATAACTTCATCCAATTTTCTAGTCGTGTCATTCAACACTTTTCTTAAAACACGCATCTCACTATCATTGCCTTTCTCACTCAAAATGTCCCGCTTAATCCTATAAATCTCTTCTATTATTTTAGCCAGAACATGATCCTTATCCCTTCTTGTTGCTACTACAACCCTTAAATAATGGGATATTAATTTCTCTTTTGACATTCTTTTCAATGGTGCTTCCAAAATGATATATGATGTATCTTCTGAGATACTATTTGATAAATAAGGCTCTCCATTCAAACAACCTTCACAAACTTTTGTCATCTCATAAATTTTCATATTTCCATTCATGTTTCCATTGCTAGCTATTTGTGACAGAGAAGGTATACTACAATGGCTCGTTTTGGTAATTATACCTTAGAAGTTCCAATTTTCAATCTCATAATACGCATATGGAAGACTTATAAATGTTTATTTCAAGATTGCTTTTTCTTTTACTATATATCTGAATGATAATCTTCATTTATGTAGCGATTAATACTATGATTTATCTAGGTCCTAGTTTCATTATTTCCTATGGTATTTTTATTATCTGAGCCATTTTGTTAAAGACTGGATCTCTGGAAATAGTGTCCTGCACTGGACAACCTACTCATCATGTATTTCACAAGCAATAGCCCTCATATACATATTATTTACTTCTTATCATCTCTCAAGAAAAAATATAAGACAAGTTAGGACTCAAAAGAACTGAATGTAAGTAAGCTAGAAGCCTAGAACCATACCCAGTGTTCTCATCATGAACAAAACAAATCAAGTAACCATCATCTTCTGCAAGGTCTAACCCAGAATCCCTGGGTACAAATATTGCCTCAAAACCAAATCTTCCAGGTCCAAAGTCAAAAACCCCTAGCACATTGCCTCCAACTTCAATCTATCACTTCCCAACCTCAGGTTCTTCTTGAAGATCAAACTTTACGAGTCCCTTGACCTTAGCTATTGAATCTAGTGTAGTACCATACACATAACATTGCTTTCTACACCCATGTTAATCATAAAGCAGAATTAGATATTTCCCAATCAACATGGTATCCTTGGTTATATGATCCACAAGCATTGTTTATGAGGGAGAGAATAGAGGAAAAAACATAGCTGTAGTGTTTTGGGAAAGAGTGTATGTATTATCTATTAGAATTTTCTTACCTGCCAATATACTTTTCATTAATCCTTGGAAAATCTACTGCAGACTCTAACAGTTTCTTTTGTGAAGCCTCCCCACTCTTTAAATTGAAACGCATCTCATATCTGATCACCAAAGTCAAAAAGATAATACATTATGACTTATCCTTTTTAAATGCATAGGTTAATAAGTGAAGCACAAAAGAAAAGGTTATATTGAATGGTTCACATACAACTCATTCTGGAAATTTTTTATTTTTTTTCCTTGATGGGTCCACCAACCAATTCTAGGTCCAAGTCAACCAATCGAAAAGTGTAAAGGACAACTTCATCACCCTCCTCCCATGCATTGGCTAATATTTGGTACACAATACCCAAAGAAAAGACATATAAGACTCCTAAGAGATATCTCAGGTTGGCCTCAGAATGATTGACCAACCTATGTAGAATAAAACTAACGGCAGACGATTCTCCTCAATTGTGAACAAATCACCATGCAAATATCAATAGGAACTTATCCAATTTTTGTTCTAAGGGAGAACATGTAAGTATATAAAATATAATATTAAACAATGCAATTAAAGATGCATCTGGAAGGAAGCCAAAGACAACATGAACTATGAGTTATCGACACAAGGAAAGACTAAAATTTGAAGCTTGTTTCTCAGCATTACCATTATGAAATATGTAGCAATTTGGTAGCTCAAACCATCTCATCTGAAGATCATTTCTGGCATATTGGGGTAGTATACCAAAACGAGCCATTGTTTCCATTCATTCATATAAGGCCCTCCATTCATGTTTCCATTGTTAGCTATTTGTGATAGAGAAGGTATGAATGAAATCCCATTTGAATTATCACTGCATGGTGTCATGAAGTAACTACAAGAGGAATATGGCCTTGTTCTCTTTTTTGGAGTCTTGAGTGTTTGAACCAAGAGCCATGATGTGTATTTAAGGGCAATAGTGAAAGAATTTGATCTTTGTTGATATTGAGAGAAATATAGTTGAATTAAGTGTGTCAAAGGAAGGCAAGTTGAAGGTTTTGTGAGATGTGTTTTGAATCCTCCTAACTTTGCATCACTGATGAAACCCGAACTTTTGATGTCCTAGATGTAACATTGGATGGTGTTTTTGATGGAATGGGTGTTCCCTTATGGGGGACTTTAGCTCTTTTCCCATTTGAAGGAGCAGTATTCTTCTTAGTGAATTTTTCTTTTTGCTCTTGTTTTTGAGAATCCACCAAGGCATGGTTAGATGCCACCTCATTTTCCTCTGTTTCTTTGACGCCCTTATTGTCTGATTGTGCTAATTTCGGACTATGTCTTTGTTGGCATGGGAATGAAATTGGATTGTTGTTGATGTTTTTTATTCTCGTGGACAGGTATTGAAGCACTTGCATGGGTGATAAAGCTTGTTTGGATAGGACTTGGAGACTTTTGAAAAGGCGGGCAAGGAATTCAGAGTTTGCTGCAACAAATTTGAAGTCAGCGAAGCCCTCTGTAGTGAATTCAGAGGTAATTTGAAACCCTCATTGTTGAAAGTAAGCTGATAGGAAAAATAGGCATATTCCATTCTTAGTAGGTAAACTTCAAATGAATGTAAGATAGATCTCAGAACAATGACTCATTATATCCTCTTCTTTCTGTTATGGTCTCTACTAAAATTGACTACTTTCAACAATGTTTTGGCATCTCTATTTTTAGATTTATGTTTTTTCTTTAAATCAAAAATTGAATTAATACTAGAATGCACAATATTACAAATGGATCAGCATCAAAGGTTGACTACTAATCAACATCATGCATATGATGAGAGATTAGCTGATGAGAGGGACATTGACAAATATCCATGTCCATGTAAAAATTGTCTTGGTGGAAAGGTGAAAAAAAGAAATATGATTTATCGACATATGATAAGATATGGGCATAGTGGTGTAAGCCCTTGGGCTTACAATTATTATGAAGATATGATAGAATTGCAGACTATGAGAGATGAAGAGGCAACATACATAGATGAAGTGGCACCAAACATAGATGAACAAACAACAAATGTTTATTGAAGGGTTTGAGTTAATATAAAATGTTAGTGAATTCTAAGCGATGATTGGTCCAAGTAAAATGGAGGGATGGCACAAAGCCTATGTACTATATAATTGCAAGTTAAGTCATTTTGGCAACAATCTTTCAAATTCTTAACTTTACCCAAGTGGTACCTAATGGTGAATAAATAGAGATGAATCAGGTGTGTGGCATTCTAAGTTCATTATTCTCATTATCACATGTAATGAGTAAATGTAAAAATGATGGTAGCTTCAAGCAGTGCAACATCCTGTATGGAATGGTTCTATTCTGTGAAAATGTTACTGATAGGAGTGTGTCAATATATGGTACATGAGAGTATACAGACAGGTGAATCCATTTGTGTTCTAAAGGTTCTACCTACTAAAATGTCCAAATTAGCCTGATATATATAAATTGGAGGTAATGCTAGACTATAGGTGGCATGCCAAAAATAAGAGTACTGATGGAAAACAATGACATGTGCTTGATTCTAAGACGTGGATGGAATTTGATAACAGATGGCTTGATTTTTCTCAAGATCCTCGTAATATAAGGTTGGGTTTGGCTCTAGATGGGGTGAGCCCATTCTTAGATCAAATTACTAAATGGTCAACGTGGCCAGTGTTTCTAATAAATTATAACTTGCCTCCATGGTGCTTAGCTAAACTCCTTTCTTAATGTTATCATTGATATACAGAGGAAAGAAAGTGTGACTTGATTAATAGATGCTTATCTGGAAACCATTATCAGTAAGTGTGGGAATTGTGGGAAGGAAGGTAGAGCAATTCAATCTTTAAGGGATAGCCATTCAATCAAATTCACTTTAAGAGATTCCTTATTATTTATGATTCATGATCTTCCTACATATGGCACATTGTTTAGTCTCAGTGTTCATGGATACTATGGATGTCCTCTTACAACTTCCAGTTACATGAGGGCCTCAAAGGTTCGTAAGTGTATTTATTATGGACATTGTACTTACCTTAAAATGGATCATCCATATCATTGACAAAAAACACAATACAATGGTCAAGAAGAGAATTGTGAAGCACCATTGCTAATAATAGGTGATTACATTGTTGAGAATGGAAAAAAAAAGAATGTCATTTGGTAGAAAATGATACTGGATTCTTGATGGAATATGATCCATGTAGCTAATGATTATGGTTCTGCTGTGTAAGTTGCCTATACTGGGATATAATAATTAGGCATCTTGTTGACTTTATGCATCTTAAGGAAAAATATAGCTTATGCTGTATAGAAACTCTTTTTGGTGCTTTTGATACTATTTCATCCCGTGAGACTTCCAGAGTAAGTGTAGAATATTTGGGTTGAAAATGCAAATGTAAAAATATAAAACCTAGTGCTCATATGTGGACAAAGGGAACAATGTACTGAATTCTTACAGTTGATGTCTCAAACTTGCTTCCCCACTGGATATGTAAGTAGTAGCATCAAAAGCCAAACTGACATTAATAGCTTAAGAGGCCTCAAGACCCATGACTATCATGTCATAATAGAGAATATTTTACCTATTGTGGTAAATATATTAAGTTTGGCAAAGGGGCCAAGATTGGCAATTATAAGGTTGGGCCTAATATTAAAGAGAATGAGCTTACATGTATTATATCCTTCGAACTTTGATAGTTTGAGGGAGGAGGTTGTTGAAGTCCTTTGTCTCTTGGGCAGGAATTTTCCCACAAACAATCTTTAACATTTCTATAAATCTTTGATACTATTATGAACTAGAACTAACATTAGTGGAGCAGGATGGATCTCTCGATATGAGGTTTTGAAAAAGTGTCTTACTGAAGCGACAGGAGAAATGACATGGGGATGTTACCCCTCTCAAGTACAGAGACCATGGGACCTCTTGCATAGAGATATATGAAGGAAGGTTTTAAAGATTTCAATGGGCGTGTGGATGATGATGGTAGTGGAGAGTTGGTGTAAGTATTAGAGACATGGATGTAAGCTGACTATCATATCAAGAAGAGACTATGCCCTTTATTCTTAAACACATCTTAAGTTAGATGAAATTAGCATATAATTAAAAGATTACACAATAATAATTTATTTACTCAATTGCATTTACATATTTATATTATTAATCTTACTATTTTTATATCATTATTCTATGTAGAAAACATGAAGAAGAGAATCAAGCTTGGATGCAACATCGACCTCAAAAGCGCAGATGTCATGATTTGATTAGAGGTGATTTTTTTCCAAAATTTGAAGAATGGATTGCTATTGCAATTAGCGATGCAAAAGAAGAAGGTCAAGATATAACAATGAGGAAGAAATTAGGCTTTCCACAACCTCCATTATGGGTATGCATTTCTAGTGGAATGTGGGCCTATGGTAGTCATTTAAGAGTGGAAGAAAAGAGACAAAGGAAAGACAAATTGTGATTGTGTTATGAGTGTGGAATTCTTCGCCAGAGTGAAGAAATTTTATGTTGGATTCATCCAAGAAATTATTCAAGTGGATTTTGGTGAAAATAATCCTATATTATTAAAATGTAAGTGGATCCGACCATCCGCAGTGCAATTTGATGAGTATGGATTTGTACGTGCAAATACACGACAATTTTTTTCAAAGACAGATGAGCCGTATGTTTCCCCTCTTCAAATTAACCAATCATTTCTAATTGATGATGTAAGAAGCCCAGGTTGGTCATATGTCATTCAAACAGAGTCTCGTTCGAAACGGAAATTCATGGAAGTTGTTGATGTAATTCTTGATGGGCAATATGTTAATTTACAAGAAACATTTGAAGAAGTGGATGAAGACAATGAGGGACTGTTTGAAGAAGAGATTTTGATTACCAATGAAGAAATTGGAAGAGAGAATGTATTGCATGTCACAAATGAGGATGAGGAAGAAAATCAAGTAGATGCAGACACGAGTGATCAGGATTCTGATCTTGCTGGCAATGCAGATGATTATTGATGAGCCCCATTTTATAACCTTTTATTTAAGACTTTTATGTTGTTTTAAGACTGTTTTATGTTTTAAGGACATGGACCTTCAGACTAATACCTGTTTCAAAGCATTAATGTCAAAAAAATTTGCTATATGAATGCAATATGAATTTGTTTTCATATAAAAATGAGGATGCAATATGAATATGTTTTCATATATGAATGCAATATGAATATGTTTTCATATATAAATGTTGTATGCAATATGAATATGTTTTCATATATAAATGAGGATGCAATATGAATATGAATATGAATATGAATGCAATATGAATATGTATACCATCATTGCTTTACTTTGACAATGACCTTTTCTTGACAGCTCCTCTGGATCATTGCTTCCACTGTCATGACAGGATGTTATAACAGTCCTTGACCACTACACTTTGACTCACTGCTATGATTGTTATAATTCTTGTACTATTTTAACATATTTTGTGCAGGTACTGTGAGGCTGCTTCTGAATGGAAAGAGCCAGATTCTCATGTTAAGTCAAGTGAAAATTTTCTTTTGTTATTGTAAGGTTCAAGATTTGATATATAATATATTAATATTCTCCTAACCTCTTTGAAAACTTGGCAGACTTGGCCTGATAAAATGCAATGAGTTGACACAACTCACACACAAGTCCCGACCAAGTAATTGTCTAAAACTTGTGATTTCTTTTTATTGAAACTCATTAGAAACTTGACCCTTGACTTACATGTTTTGGGTGTGGACTCATCTGTAGAAAAGATGACTAAAACCCATGTGAATTTTTCATTTTTGCATTTCGTTTATCCTTTGATTTCAACCAGTAGGTGAGGTATTTTGTAGCCAGGTGACAAAATACCTTGAAAGGAAGGTTTGGAAGTTCAAATATTTGAAAAAATTTGTTAATGATGATATTCTTATCTTCAAATGTGTAATCCTCATCATTTAGTTTGGTCAGTCCAGTCTGATTCTTTAGCTTCATTGTTAGTTCTTTAAGTTTAAAGAATGAAAATTTGGTAAAAAATAGTGAGAGTTTGGTGCTAGAGAAAAGTTAAAAATATAGTGATTAAATATGAAAGATGGTGTGCGTGATGAAGTTCCATGTGGCTCTGCCCCTTGACTTCCATGAGGGATGCTGCCCCTCGACCCCTACAAGAGCTTCACTCCCAAACCCCAACTGTTGTCATCCCCTTGTCATCCCCAAATCCAGGCCCTTGGTTCCCTCATTCCAAGACTCTATGGAATGGTGTAAAATATTGATTTGAGAGTCATATAACATATGTAATTTTAAATTATGAAAATTTTGACAAGGTTTACATGCATCTTGCACAACACTGTGGCTTCTTCCAACCATTTTAACATATTTTGTGCAGGTACTGTGAGGCTGCTTCTGAATGGAAAGAGCCAGATTCTCATGTTAAGTCAAGTGAAAATTTTCTTTTGTTATAAGGTTCAAGATTTGATATATAATATATTAATATTCTCCTAACCTCTTTGAAAACTTGGCAGACTTGGCCTGATAAAATGCAATGAGTTGACACAACTCACACACAAGTCCCGACCAAGTAATTGTCTGAAACTTGTGATTTATTTTTATTGAAACTCATCAGAAACAAGGATCCATGTATAGCATTGCTAAAAGCCTATTTGTAGGATTTCTTTTAGAGACACACAATTCTCATGAGTAATTTTTCTTCTAGGAACTGGTTTTTGGTTTTTAAATTTTTAATCTTTGAACAAATAATTTGGTATATATTTTAATTATAATTCAGGTCCTTGTTTCTTACATCTGAATATATGACATCCGTTTGAAGGCCTTCCATGCTATAATTATCATTCAATAGTTTCCACAAATTTTTTTACCTGGAAATATCTATTCACTGTATCACAGATTATACTAATGCTATAGTGAAAATTTAAAGCTACAAATAATGTTCTTTTCTCCATTTCTCACTAGTATATAGACCTACATGGACTATTGATAAATACTTGTTTGTGTGCCAGAGGATGGAGGGATTATCTAGGAAAAGTGTCAGTAGTGAAAAATATCGTAAATAGTTTTTTGAGAAAGATCCGTTCGTTGGTTTGCAGCAGTGAAGTGTTGAGTTGCATGAAATTTATGTTGCATTAGTTGATATATTTTTTTGGCACTGCAAATCTTTTTTTATTCTCGTGGAGCTGCATATTGTCCAACACAGTTTTGCTTGTCTTTGAAAGAAGAGTGTATTCTCTTTTTGTAAACTTGCAGTTCATGGAACTTGGAGTAGAATAATGTAAAAAATAATGAATAGAAATCTTCTGATGAAATATCTTTAATCCTTAGATGTTTAAACTATCACATATATCTTCAACTTGATGAACCCAAATGACTACAGAGTTTCAGACTTCTTGGAAAAATTGGATCAGATCACTTGACAAATAGTTATCTCGACTCTCAATTGCATTCGTTTTAGTGACATGGATTACAAGCATCTCCTCCAACAACTTTTGTTTCAGTGATATTTTGCTTAGCATTCTCATAGAATTTTAGTTAATGTTGTGTTTAGGATGAGCTCCACCTTTACCACTTTGTGTTCACTCCGCTTGGACATCCTGAAAAGTCGAGACCCTGCAAACTGGAAGTGACATTATGAATCATTAGATCTTGTGAAGCTTGTTGACAACTCATAGAGAATGTGGACAAGGGTTTGTTGTTGAAGCTGCTTTGTTTTAGGATTGAGTGATCCTGAATCATGGACTACTATTCTGTAGTGGACTATATAACTAACTATTGCTTGCCTCCCATCATAGATAATGAACTCATCATTCAAAGTCCCTTCACTGGTATTGCCTTCTCTTTTTGAAAATAGAGAATCTTATACTTTTTTTCCTAGTTTTCTCCAGGTGCATGTCCTTACATGGTTCTTACACCATCTATGTATTACCAAGGTTTACTTCATAGAGTAGAAGCTTGTTGCTCCCCTTAGTGCACATCTGTTGTGCACTTTTTGTTGAGTCAGTTGAAAAATAGTAGCCTTGCCCAAATATATTATCATTTTCTTTTGGTGGTAATTTGAATCCTTTCTCTATTATACTCTCTATAGCATTATCATTCGTTCCATGAAAAAAAAGTTGCTTGGATCCATTTGGATGGACAAGATCTCCTTGAGCTTCAAGAAACTTGGTTTCCATATGTAAGTTTGATACCTTTTCAATCTTTGTTACTATCAGACAAATTCCATTGCGTGGTTGAATAAATCTTTCTATTCGGTCCATGATCTATAATTATTCTGTTGTGCACTTGCAAATCAATTTTTGACTCTTGCATTTTGAATCCCTCGATTTCTTCTTCTAGTTCTTGTATTTTTAGTTTAATTTGTAATATTGCTTCTTCTCTTTCTATTGTTGCTTGAACTTTCATCAAATTTTCAACAATCATCACACTAATGTTGTTCACACTTTTGAAAACACTTTAAGGTGCATTAATGCCCACACTTCTATAACCTACCACATATACAGGTCTATTTTTGCAGGGGACATGTTCCCGGGGTGCAATCCATCCTCAACAATAGTGAGTATTTTGTGTACACATTTAAAATATGACTAGTTAACTTTTATGCTTTAGGAAAAACTAGATTTTGGATATTGACAACTTCTAGGGTTTTACTTGACCTGGGGTTTACAAGCCATTTTCAGACTTTGACAAAATTTGACAAGCAAAAAATAGACAATTTAAACCTATAAAGTGCAAGGTTTTGGGCTACTTGTCAAATTTTAACAGAGAAATTGCATTGCAAAAATAAAAACTTCGTGATAATCTAACAAGACTTCCAACACTTCCGATTTTCCTGGCCCAGAAGTGTTATCCTCTATCATCATGATGTCTTCCTCACCAAAAGACAAATTGTGATCCTTCAAAAAATACCTGGGTCTCCGACCCTCTAAAGAGGTTTTATTCAGGAGTTTTGAAAGTCTCTACTTCAGCAATTGGCTGCATTCAATTTTCAACCTAGGGTTCTCTGCAGGCGTTTGCAGATGCCAAAGGGGGGAAATTGTTTTCTTCTTATCAGTCCTTTTCAGATTCTCCATTGTAGGGGCAAATCCTCATTATAATATTAAATCTTGATTAGGACCATTCAAGATTGTGGAATCTGGGACAAACATCTCAGGTACCAAACGAGGCTTAAAGATCATACTATGATCTACAAGTTTCATAGTTTTTGGCCGTTTGATTAATCTGAATGAGTGGACTGCCAAAAATTGTAAAGCCTTTTTAGAAGATATGTTTGTCCTTCCCTGTGCAAAAGGCATCTTCCTTGTGATCTGTGAATCTATTAAGGATAAGGACGTTGTGCTCCGGGGTGGTCCATGAGCTTGGGATAAAGTCACCCGTTGTGTGAATCCTTGTTATCCTCATTTCAGTCCACATACATAGACTTTTTCAATGACTCTGGTTTGGATTTGTTTACCATATCTTCCATTTTAGTTTTGGGGTTCATCTAGCCTATCTATTGGTAACACATTGTGGAGATCATTGGTGGTTCCAGATTCTTCTCATTTCCACCCACAATTTACCTTTGTGCAGATTTTGGTAGAATTCAATGTTTCCAATTTTTTACCAGTTGTAATTGAGTTCAAAGTGAGAAATTATGGAAACAATGGTTGGATTACGAAGACATGGCATTTAGATGCACAATTTGTTTTACTACTAGTCACTTAGCACATGTTTGTTCAAAAGCCTTTGTTTCAACAAAGAAGAGTAATTCTTCAAGGCGGGTTACATAGTGGAAAGGGTGCATTTGAACCAGTAGTATGATATTTTGATCTTGGTCAGATACTTTGGCTTCAGACTCTGTAAAGCTGCCATCATCTTTTGGGGTTCCTTGCTCTCCAACTAAACTGCTCCCCTGCTGCTAAGGCAGCATCTTTGTCTTTAAAATTTAGAGGATCTTTTTGCTCCAAAAAAATGCTCTTCTTTAGCTTGCAATGCCTCTCTTCAGTCTAAAAATTCTTCTATTCCTTCTTATCCTATGCCTGGTCGATTGCTCTCTTCGGAGCCTTTTGGGTCTCCATTTCTATGGCCGAGAAAATTGCCTCCCCTAAAACCTCTAAAGTTAGGGAGTCTTCTTCTTTTGGAGGGTCTCTGGTGAGCATTGGTTCTTCTGAAGTCCTAGAGTGGTTAAGTTTAAAAATTTGGACCATGGTTCAAAAAAAAATCTTCAAAGGACAAAGATCATGGTAAAATAAAGCTTCACTCTCATGGTAGGAAAGGAAAGGAGAGGTCCTTTATAGTCCATGATTCCAGGCAACCTAGTTTGAGTCTATAGGTGGCCTATATCATATGGCCTAACTGTGCCTGAATATGACGTGTCCATACCCTACCCCCTGCAGGATTTGAACTTATGACCTCTCCTTCAAGAGCACAAATTCTTGATCATTAGGCCAACTCAGGCCTTAGAAGGGTTAGGCTTTCTAGTGTTGTTTTGGAAATTTCTTTATGGCAAAGGGATATTTTTTGTAGTTAGGTTACAAGAAAATTGTTGGGACTTGGTTTTGGCAAGCTCTTGTGATGTAAGGTTTTTAATCTTTGTTATCTATATAAAGGGACAGGGACCCACTTTCCCTTACATCTCAAAACAATAAAAATAAAAACTTAGTGCCCATCTGCCTTCTCCCCTTATCTTTCCATGCATGGTCTTATATAGGTTGTCACTATGTTTCTTCTTCTCTGCCCATACTTCAGAATTCTATTCAAGGTTTATTAATTTTAACAGGTAGTCAGCCCTGATTTTTTATTTTTTTGTGTGCTGCTGTTCTGCCCACACTACTCTGCTCTACACATTGCTTTTTGTGCTGATGTTCTACAATAGTTGGCTCTGTCAACTCTTAGTCAGCCCCTTATTACATCAACCTTTGGCCCTAAATACAGGTGTGAATAGGGTATACAATTGTGTTAAATCAGATAGTCAATCCGTAGTCAGCTTCTGATTTTCTCTCACCAGATACAGTTTCTCTCAACATTGAATTCTTTGCTTTCAAGAACGTACCTTATCCCTTCCCTGCTTCTCTATGATTCTCAACCCATTTGGGTGCTTTCTTGATCAGTTGATCCCTAGATGACAAGCACGTATTGGCAAAACCTTTTGAGAAGCCATATTTCCATAGCAAAGCTTCTACATTTGGTCCTGGTGCCAACCAAGTCACCTAGAATGCCAATGGCTGCCATTATCACATTTTTATCTGTCATCTTCATTGGAAAACCTTTATAGTTAAGAAACTGCCATGGAAAAGCTACTACATTTTGTCTTGATGCGACAACCAAGTCATCTAGAATCCCATATGTAGTCTATGTCATGTTCTCATTGCCCTTTTCTTGAAAATTTCACTTGAGGAATTGTATACTATGACATGTATAATGCATTAGCTACTCAGCTGTAGGTGAATTCTTTGAAACCTTGATATTGCTTCAGGAATTCAACTATGAGCTAAGCACCTTAAGCAAGCTGAGTAGCAGAGTAATGGAATCAAGCTATGGAGCTATATCAAATCCACAAAATGCCAATTCACAGTTAGGATAATATTTGATAATGAGATTTGCAATATGTAGATATCCCAAGTGTTTGTGAGCTCTGCTACTTCAGATGAAGGAGGTGTCGATGTAAACAAAGTCTGGGCATCTGCCTCACTCTGAGCCCATTCATCCCACGGAGACTTAGATATAACTGCTCATTGCCCACAAAGATTAGATTGTATATTAAACAAAAGAACAGAGGAATGAAACCAAAAGACCAGGAACACCAAATTTATTGCTGACCTAATGGTGAATCCACATCCAATGTGAAGGACTCCTTATTCCAATCCCAAGATTTGATGGATTGATTCAAATACATTGCTAAGCTTTTTATGCAACTGGCATTTCTGCAGGGAACCATTATTTAATATCCATTGATTGAAATACCCACAACATCTAATGACTATTGTTGTTTGCAGTGCTTTAGACTTCCTACGTTTTTTAATGACTGTTCATTAAAACTGAGACCTCATAAACTTGTATTTATGCAATTTATGTTACGGTTAATTATCTTTGTATCAAGTTGCTAATTTAGGAAAAACAATTTTAGGGAAACATGTACTTAAAGCTGTAGCACTTGAACATATAAATGTGTAAAAGTTTAAATAAACCCCTGATTCTATTGGCAACCTGTCACAGCTGCAACACTTGAACATAGAAGACTGTAGAGGTTTAAATAACCTTCCTAATTCCATTGGCAACCTGTCACATCTGCAGCACTTGAAAATATAAATTACAGGCATAAATTTTGTGCTTTACATTTTGATTTTCCTACATGATAGAGACATCTAAGAATGTCTAAGAATGCATACCTCAATTGCAATAATTGTTGGAGTGAGAGGAGAGACATCTTTGTGACCATGTTCTAATGCAATTTCTGGAGACAACAATGGCTTCTTTTTATTATTCTCTTTAAATTAATGAAATCATGTTCTATGCAAAACCAAAATAATTAAATTAAAAAAAGAAAGACATAAGAGGTAATAGAGATATAAAACAATATGGAACTCAAGAATGTGATTAATGTGCATTATCATCTTGAACCCATGTTCAAAAAAAACTGTAAGAGATACATAAACATACTTTGAAGAGACACTTTTACATCAGAATTGCCATATGATTCAACTCTATCCTGATAAAGTTTGGTGAGCCTTGTTAAAGCCTGCCAAAACCAAAACATACATGGATGTAACAATTGTTTTCGATATAGCATTTATCAAATAAATAATTGAAATACTACATAGCATATAGCTCCCTTTCATATGTTATGAACTGGATTCTTATGGACCATAAGTTGCTTAATGCAGTCGTACAAAGTACCACAACCCATTTTATGACCATTTGAACATGCATTATGATGCATACAGGGTACACAAAATATACTAACCTAAGCAACACACTAGAATATAAAACTGAGATAATGAGATAATGAGATAGCCTTGTACCTAGAAAGGGCCTTAATGTTAAACAACACACTAGAATTTGTTGCAAACAATATTTATAAGGGGACCCAATTGCATCATGAGTTCACAAAATATGCCAAGAAGAACATCATGTTGCTCCTCTAGAGTGTCCTTGATGAGTTGTTGAACATTCATGGAGGCATTGGGAGTCATCTTCTAAGAGTCAACCATCTCACCCCTGTGACATCACTCATGCAGATAGTCTGGCTCACTGATATGGAACCAAGTTGTACTCCTTCCTTCTACTATTGTGAGTAAACATTGAGAGACATTAACAAGACTTGCTCAGATGCCACAAGCATAAATTGGTGTAGGATGTCTTGATCCAAAGATATGCTCTAACACCGATGACCTACACCACAGGGCTTGGGATGGGTGGCAATAAGAACAACATGATAAGTTATTAGCTAATAATAGTTGTATTATAATGAAAATTCCATAGAATAAAAGGCACCAAAGTTTAAACCATTGTATGCCCGTGAAATACTGAGACAACATAACAATGCTCTTCTATTGACCAGGAATAGGTTACCACATATGTATACAAAGAAACAAAAGAATAAGAATGAGAATTCTCAAGATCAAAGACCAAGGATGATGATCCTAGCTGATTCATCTATGAATAGTACACCTATGGTTAACCAAAGAGGATTTGAGAAACATGTCCTTCCTCAAGTTCTAAAATAACTACACACACAATTACAGGAAAGAGCAGTTACAATCAAAATATGTTACAAAAAGGTTTGGTTTTGTAAAGGTGGATGATTGAGAGTCCATTTTCCTTGAAATAGGTTTGTGATAAGTGTACAGATGTAATTCTCGCTGCCCCTGCTTACCCATATGCACTAGTGTCTTCAGCATGAGGCAGTGCCACTGACATGTGATTCTTGATACTGTGTTGCAAGCTGCTTAGGTTATCTGCTTCTAAAATATAAAACTGAGATAATGAGATAGCCTTGTACTTGGAAAGGGCCTTAATGTTAAACAACACACTAGAATTTGTTGCAAACAATATGTATAAGGGGACCCAATTGCATCATGAGTTCACAAAATATGCCATTCTTGATATTGTGCTGCAAGATAACCTAAGCAACTTGCAACACAGTATCAAGAATGCACTTTGTAAATAACTGTAAATATATTAGGATTAGTTTTGATTTCCCCAAA